>JAMPIV010022329.1:0-101698 GCA_024509875.1 Oreohelix idahoensis | reverse complement strand
TCTACTTTCCATCGCTTTTAAAAGCGCTAAGTATACCACTTCTCAAACAGGTGTCTTCTGAAGTGTAATCTTAGTAACTATAGGTTCCATTTCTTCTTATATCGTCACGCTGTCCAAACACTGGAAAAAACCACTCACCAAAACAACACTAAACACTAGTCAATTAATGACCTGCTATTCGACAGTCGAGTCGGGTTTAGACCAAAAGCATTCATGCCACACCAGGCCGTAATAAAAGATTATAGACAATTGGCACCTAAACATACAATAAACCGATAATA
The DNA here is from genome assembly GCA_024509875.1 of Oreohelix idahoensis. Taxonomy (NCBI): domain Eukaryota; kingdom Metazoa; phylum Mollusca; class Gastropoda; order Stylommatophora; family Oreohelicidae; genus Oreohelix; species Oreohelix idahoensis. The sequence goes on along the minus strand of JAMPIV010022329.1, from coordinate 101,417 downwards.
ATATATGTGGAGCAATATTTTGTAGGCTACCACTAAGCCATCTTGATATTGCATAAAATCACTTTAATTTTACTCAGGAAATAATTAGACACAATGAACAAGTCCCATATTAAGATTGGTACCGATAGTTAATTAAATCGTTTCCTGTACCAGACGGATACTAAACATTAGTCTCTTACACTTATTCCTTGTCGGATCCCAACCGATGTCCCATACATGGTGTTCCTCAGGGCTTCTTCTTCTCGGCACTATTTATTTACCGTATAAACCTTAATGCTCTTCCTTTATACTTACACACAATCCTTCACTGTGGACCTTTTTGCGAATGGAAGCTGTATTGGGGGGGGGGGGGGGGATACTTGTGCTTAAACCTTGTTGCACCACATTAGCACAATCTTTACAAGGACGCTACACCTTATTCTTTTACCGTGGAGAAACGAGAATCGCCTGCAAATAAATAAGGTAAAACAAAAATGTTATGTTATATATCAACCAGACAAAAAATTACAAAAAATTACACCCCAAATAAAAACACTTCAGCTCTTCATTAAGGAAAAAAAAAACCAAATTTAAATCGTTAAATTTTTCCCCTTTTTTTTTTTATGTATATTTTAAACAATAAATAAGTATGATTAACTCAACGGATTTTTGTAAACCCCCCCCCCCCAAACCCCAAAAAGCACAAAAATTTTTTTTTTTTAGCCAATAATTTTCTTTTTTTTAAATTTTTTTTACACCGTTGGGGGAAGACGGCAAGGGGATAAATAATAAAAAAAAGAAAATAAAGCATAAAAAAAAAAAAACGCTTCAAAAAAAAATGTAAAACAACCTGGGGGAAGGGGGTTATGTCTCCAATAAAAAAAAATTTTTTTTTTTGTTTCCCGGGGGGCATTTTTCGCCTTTTTTTTTTTTGCCAAAAAAACGCGAATGCGCCTGTTGCTGATAAACACCAATCACATTTTGTTTTTTTTTAAAAAAAAAAAAAAAAAAAAAAAAAAAAAAAAAAAAAAAAAATTTATTTTCTTTTCGGTCATGTTTTTGAAAATAAAAAAAAAAAACAAAAACCAAAAAAAAAAAAAAAAAAAAAAAAAGAAAAATAAAAATAAAAAAAAATAAATAAAGAAATAAAAAAAGACCGTTATTTTTTTTATTTGTTTTAATATGAATTTCCAAAAAAAAAAAACGAACCCCCCCCAGACCAAAAAAAATAAAAAAAAAATCTTGAAATAAAAAAAACTTCTTTTTTTACCCCAAAATGGCTACGAACTGAACATTACTTTTATGAGTGGCTTTCTGGGGGGGGGGTGGGCTTGTGTAAAAAAAAAAAAAAACAAAAATACAAAAATAACATACATTCAAAAAATAAACTTAATAAAGCGGTCGATAAATAAAAATAAAACGCAAAACAGGTTTTTTTTTTCCCAAAAAAATAAACAAGTGGCCCCTTTTCTTTTTTTTTTTTTTTTTTCGTCATTCCTCCCAAAAGTTCAGCCATGGCGGTGTAGTGGAAAAAAATAAAAAATATTCGCAACGACCGCAAATTGAGATTCGCCCCCCCCCCACTTTTTTTTTAAAAAATTGGGAAGCTTTCTTGTTAAAAAAAAAAAAACGCATAAAAAAATAAACCTTTATAAAAAAAAAACCATGGTCTGGAAGACAAATGATAAAAAAATAAAAAATAAAAAAGAAACCACCCCCCAGGGGGAAAATTGAAAGTCTAGGGTAAAATCTACCCCCCCCCCCAAACCTTTTTGGTTTTTGGCTACCCCCCCCCCCAAAAATAAAAAAAAAAAAAAATGTCCCCCCCCCCCCCCCAAATAGCCTTAAAAAGGCTTGGGGGGGAAGAAATAAAAAAAACGTTCACTACCATTTGTTTTTTTTTTACAATTTTTTAGAGCTCGGCAAGATTAGAGCTCCCCCCCCCCCACTTCCCCCGACAGAACCCCCCACGTAAAAAAAAAGGGGCCTAAAAAAAATAAACAATAAAATAAAAAAAAAAAAAAAAAAGAAAATGTAAACCTAATAAAAAATAAAGAATAAAAAGAAAAAATTAAATAAAAAAAAAAATTTCAAAACTACACAAAATAATCCAGGTTCAAAAAATGGATACTGAGCCAGAGGGGGCCCCCCCCCCCAAAACAACCCCAAAATGAAGGCAGGAAGGAAACACGAGGCATAAGCCACTAAAACATTAAACAAAGTAAAAAAAAAAAATTAGTTTAAGCCCAAAAAAAATTTGCAGTGAAAAGCTATAAAACCTAGGACACAAAACAAAGCAAAGACTGGGTTCGAATAGCAACAAGGAAAAACACCAAAAAAGCCAATTTTAGGTGCTATGTGTAAATGTTGTGGCCTAAAAACCAAATACAAAAACACTGTCCAGCTAAAGTACTCTACATGTCATTACTGCAGAAAGAAGGGGCCACTGGATAAAATTATGTTTCAAGAGGAAACAAGACAGGTGAATCAACACAAACTTCACCCAAGCAGAAAGTCGTCAAAAACAAAACACACTCTATGATGACTGAGGGACCTTGACTCCAGTGAAGAAAGTGATCCTTCCACTTTTTGATACTGTGAATGATACTAACTTTCAGTAATAACCAAAGAGAACGCAGGCTTTCTGCAAGGTACAATTCCGAATACCAGGAATTAAAATGCACAAAGAAAGAAACATTCGGTTCAAGATAGACACAGGTGCCCAAGGTAACACTCTACCCTTAAGAATATTCAGACAGATCATGCCTGACAAGGTGGATGAGCAAGGATTTCCCACAAGGGATGTAAAACGTAGGAGTGGCAGGACAAAGCTAAGAGCTTACAATGGAACAAGTATAGACTGTTTTGGAGCAGTAAACACTTGAATGTTCATACAGAGGCTCAGAATGGACATCGTCAACATTTTACTTGGTAGATGTTGAAGGACCTGCAATTTTGGGTTTACCAATGTGCGAAAAGCTGAGTGTGGTAACTATTAACAACATTAAAGAGGATATAGGTTTTGCAGATGCTCTCAGCAGACTACCAAACCCCAACAAGATAACAGATCTTACCCCAAACATCAAAGTTGATTCTGTCAAGTTTAGCGATAATCGGCTTGAACACATCAGAGAAGACACAACGAGAGATCCTATTCTTAACTCTCTCAAAGAACTGATATACCATGGATGGCCAAGCTCTATCAGGGAAGTTCCAACACACATCCGTCCATACTTCTCTATGAGGGACGAGTTAAGCATCGAAGATGGTCTGATCCTTAAAGGAGATCGCATTGTAGTACCAGAAACACAACGCGATATCATCCTTAAACAACTCCATAATAGTCACCTTGGTATTGTGAAGACACAACTGAGAGCAAAGAAAGATGTTTACTGGCCACAGATAAACAAGGACATAGAAACACTATGTAAAAACTGTTCAATTTGCCAAGAACATGCAAATAGGCAGTGCAGAGAACCTCTCATACCATCAGACATACCATTGAGCCCTTGGAGCATTATAGGAACTGATATTTTCTCAATCGACAATAATGACTATCTTATTATTGCTGATTACTACAGCAAATTTCCCATCATTGAGAAACTTCCACAACCCTCACCATCAGCTGTTATTGCAGACATTACAAAGAAGTATTGCAGCATGTTTGGCATCCCAGATGAAATTAGATCAGACAACGGTCCACATTTCTCAGGTCAAGCATACAGAAACTTCACTAAGGACTGGAAGATCAAACACACAACATCATCACCTAGATACCCTAAATCTAATGGTTTCATTGAGAGACAGATACAAACTATCAAGTCAATCATGAAGAAAACAAGAACAGAGGATGTACACCTAGCACTCTTGAGATGGAGAACAACACCGGTAGACAGTAAGATCGACAGTCCAGCAGAACTTATGTTTGATAGAAGAATTAAAGACCTCCTACCATCTAAGGTCCACTTCCGTCCACAACATAGAGACAGCACATATGATCAACTTCAGCATCGTCAGCAAGTTCAGAAATCCAACTATGACAAATGTGCTAAAGACTTACCACCATTATATCCTGGTCAGCATGTGACTACCTACAACCACAACAATGACACATGGTCAAAAGCAACAATCATTTCCAGAAACCCTGAACCCAGGAGCTATGCTTTAAGACCAGACAGCAGCAGCAACCTCCTGAGGCGAAACAGAGTGGACATAAGAGAAATCCCACAGAATACAACAGAACAGAGAATTCCCATGCTTTCAACAGACAATGCAGTAACTCCAGACTTTGGTGCCCCACAAAACCAACAAGCGCCAAGGCCGAAATCACAACCAACTCAAGCTAAACCAGGGACTTCCGCAGAACCACCAGCACTTTACACCACTCGTTCTGGCCGTACAGTGACACCTCCCAGCCGATACAGACAGTGACATATATACTCACACTGAGCATTACACATACTTATCCTTTCTCACATGAAACAATTCGTTGGAAATGTTTGCACACATTTTTTTTTCAAAAAAGGGGGGATGTAATATGAATACATTGAAGTACGAACCACACATTGTAATATAATGCGAATCTTGACATGTACGATATTCTGTAAATAAACATGGCTACGAACTGAACATGCTTTTACTGAGTGCTTTCTGAAACATGTGTGTGCTTGTGTAGATGACGAGGTAATGCTTATATACATACATCATAACATTACAGTAGTCAGCGCTTAAACAAATTACAGGTACCCAAGCCCAGGCTTGACCTATTTAAAACTAGTTTGGCTTACTCAGCTGCTCATCTTTGGAACAATCTTCCCAATGACCTGAAAAACACGCACAGTCCTTACTCATACAATCGTATACTGTTCAAATACTTTATGAGTGCTGATTATATGCCACCCTAACTGATTGTGTTGTACTTTTATCTAATATACTGTATGGAGGCTCTGATGATCTAGTTTTCATTACAATATACTTATTCTTAATATTATATTCTTAATAACTTATATTCTTAATTTTATGATCAGGTACTGTTAATGTATCGCCAATAGGCGTGATGGGAAACAGTGGCAAAGAAAACCTATCTGCTGTTGCCATAAGACGCCACTAGGCGTAATGGCCACTGACTGCTTTGACGGTCGGTGGCTAAGGACGGAAGAAGAAGAAGACTGTTAATGTATGCTGTTATACTTCCTTGTAATGTTGCACTGCCCTTAAATTAATACTTTCAGTACGCTGGAGAATGTTTGAGTAACAGTAATAAAAGATGAGCAAGAGGAAGGAAGAATGCAAGAGGGGACTGTGTCCGATTTTCAACCCTTGGCAAATTAATTGCTTTCATATATGTCTATCTAACTATCGACCTTGTCTGATTCTGGTCTTGAGTTTGGGACGCAAAGACAGCGAGGAAAGTAACTGTTTACCCACCTCATCTTGATGAACCTAAAAAAAAAAAAAAAAAAAAAGTCCCTGAGTCATTCAGTTGAACACCGTATGAACATTTTACAAGTTCTTATAACATACCTCTGAATATGTCTCAAATCACTAATTTACAGTACGAAGAATTCGATTCTTATGTCTTGTTGTTATTGTTTTTTTTAATTTTATTATTATTATTTTTTTTTTCAAATTCATTATTATTATTTTTTTTTTTTTTTGGTTTTTTATTTTATTTAAAAAAACACTTTAATTATGATGATTATTGCAAATGTAATATTACTTTTATGATAAATGCCTTAATAATGCTTAAAGTAAATGTGAGGATGAAAGGATATTAGTATACATGATGAGAGAGAGAGAGAGGAAGGGCAGAATGTCAGACGGGCCTGCGTGCCCAATTCATAACCCTTTGAAAATAAAGTTCGTTCGTTCATGTAAAAAATGAACCCACTCCACCTTGGTTGCAGCTTTAAATTCCACAATTCTGCCAGCCGGAGGCAGTTGGTAAACCTAACGTTGAAAACAAATTATTGTGCCACAGCACACCACGACTATAAACATGTACCGCCGTGTCTCTCATTTCTGTCAAATTTTTCTGGCTTTTCGCCAGTCAAAAAAAATATTTAAACCCAAAAAGGAGGAGGGTTTCACGATTACGAGCAATTAAAGTAACATACACGCAATCAAAACCATATATCTCCAACAATTGTAACTAAAATACGTTATAAACTTATGTTTTATTTAAATGTTTAATGTAGTTTCTAAAAATTTTTATATAAATTTATTATATATTTTAAATCTTAATATAACTAAATGAGTCACATATAATAGTAAAAAAAAGTATTGTTGATTGAGTACACTTATAATTATACTTTAATTTTAAAAATTAAAAAACAAAATAAAAGTTATTTCCCTTAAATATAAACAATGAAGCGATTAATTTTCCTCCCTTGACAAGATGTTTTAGTTTGTATTTATTTAACACTATATTATCTCTAGTAGGTATTTTTCTTTTGTAGTTTTAGTTCAATACGGTTTTATTATTCAAAATATGATACTGCCTTAACTGGTATGTTTTTAATTTTCACTGGAGGGTTTTTGGTCAATCCGTATTGGTGGAGTCTTTCGACGGTGTTGACTACTGGCTCGCATCCTTATTTATTTATTTTTTATATGTTAGCTTTTGGTTTTGTAATGTATTGTTTTTAAAACTTATATTAGCATTTCTTTTCAATTTACAAAATCATGTACATTTTACAAAATGGAATTCATGGAAAGTACATTTTAAATTACATATAAACACTCGTACGTGCCCATACTTTCATTTGCACACTTAAAAAGCAAATATTAAGGGTTAAACATTTTACATAAAGTAATAGAGTAAAGTGGAATAAATAAAGTAAACTGAAGTCTAAAGATGTAAAAAGGTTAATATTGGTTTATAGTTGATCAAATTTAACGTTTGCTGACATCCATGTAGTACATATGTATTCCCCCAAAAATGTGGGAGGGAAACCAAAAACGTTATCCATCTGCATATTAATCCATAAACACTTTATCCCTTTTTAAACACATTCATATCTTGCTTAAATCATTAGTGCTTATATATATTGTTTTCAATTCCAAGTAATATGAATAACTGTCGATAAGTGAAAGCAGCACCACATCTGTCAAATCATTGTAAATAGGGCAAATCAAAGTGTATTTTTTTAAAAAAGAGAGAGATAAAACAAAAGAAAACCAAATAAAAATACCAAACAAAATTAATATTCAGGGGGAGAGATTTAAAGGTCTGGTGTTTCCAGTTAGACTTTCACTTGCCATAAGTCATATGTATTGTAAGAACATCATCAGACCTTCACCTTCACAATTACTATATATTAACTTTTGAAAAGGACTACTGGCATCTATCAGCTAGCATGAAGTAGCCATGAAAGGAACTGCTAGCCCGACCAGCGTTGATAGATACTAAGTCCCGAAAAGGACTAACATTATCCATCTGCTAGCATAAAGCCCTGAAAAGGTCCTTAGTCGACAACTTGCCCTAAAAAGGACTCCGCCAGCTACGCCAGCATTGCCCGTACTTCCTCAGTGTTCAGAGAACACCAACAATAGCAGAGTATTTTTTTTAAGCAAATAACCCTTTCAACCCTTGATGGGTTATAATTAGGATATATAGTGTAATAAATTCAAGACAATAAAATCTTATTTCCGATATCTAAGTAAAGTATCGTCTCCCCACCCCCTCAACTCAGTCCAAATTGCAGATTAGAAAATAATATAAAATGAAACTTTGAAAGCCGAATTAATAGCAATTCGTTTTAATAAACTCTTCCATTGGAGAGCTTCTCTTAATTGTGTACTTGTGTATAGTACAAATTGGTCTAACGATATCTTCCTCATTTCATCAGTTCTAAGACTACAGGCGAAAATACCTTGCACATTTTCGTAATATACACTCAATGGGAATAATGTCAAAGAATAATCGCCTGCCTGAGCGACCGAAACCTCCTTCTTGGACAGAAATTACGGAAGATGTTGCTGCAGCTCAAATTAATGACGTGGTGTTCTCTTTCGGACAAGACTATCTTACAGCCTCGACTGCAGGTACGTGGGTATTTTTTGCAAGTGCTAAAAATTAGTCCACTGTCTTTAAAAAAAAATAGTTATAAGTTTTCTGGTAATTTCCTATCTTTCGTACCTTTTTGCTCCGCAGTGAATATATGTAGTTAGGTGTTGTTTCGTAGCGCTTAGGGTTAGGATTAGGGTTAGAATTAGGGTTAGTATTATGGTTAACACTAACCCTAACACAAAACCTAATCCTAACCCTAATCCTAACCTTAATTCTAACCCTAATCTTAACCCTAATCCTAACCCTAAGCGCTACGAAACAACACTTGACTATACATATTCACTGCGGAGCAAAAAGGTACGAAAGATAGGAAATTACCTGTTTTCTTCATCAAGTGCGGTTAACGTATAGGCCCAACTGTTCATTTCGGTTGAAATGAATTATGGTGGGACGTGTGTTTGATACGCCTTTAAAAGGATTCAGAGACTGAGTAAATTTTTTTTTCCCCTTAACCAGCGGCAGTTAGGCTTTCGGCCCAATGCCAATGACATGTTATTGCGAGGCTGGGGAGCCTGTGGACTTTCCTTCCAACCCAGTCAGGAGCTTCGCTCCTTCCCATCCACAGAGGGTTTATCTCAGGAGCCGTTCAGGTTATTCAGTCAAAATCCCGGTCGTTGACACTTCTTCAAATGCTGACGCCCGGGCTTGAACCTTGAATACCTGGTCGCCAGCGCAACTTTGTAACCATTACACCAGCGCGGCTCCCAGACTGGGTAATAAGGTGTAGGCCTAAGTGTCGGTTATGAAGTCAGAAGACTTCTTATGTTGTCCAGACCCGGATAGCTGGTTGAAAACCTTTGCTGCACAGGAATGTGAAAGGCGAACTAGATCCTAATGGACAAAATGTTTGTTTATACTGATAATATATCACCTAGCAGTGTTTATACTGATGCTGACGCCCGGGCTTGAACCTTGAATACCTGGTCGCCAGCGCAACTTTGTAACTATTACACCAGCGCGGCTCCCAGACTGGGTAATAAGGTGTAGTCCTAAGTGTCGGTTATGAAGTCAGAAGACTTCTTATGTTGTCCAGACCCGGATAGCTGGTTGAAAACCTTTGCTGCACAGGAATGTGAAAGGCGAACTAGATCCTAATGGACAAAATGTTTGTTTATACTGATAGTATATCACCTAGCAGTGTTTATACTGATAGTATATCACCTAGCAGTGTTTATACTGATAGTATATCACCTAGCAGTTCCAACAGATGCAGTTAAAAGTTAGCAGGGAAACAAAAATAGAACATTCATTCGTTTAATACTTTTCAGTTCGTGAAGGAGCATAGGCCTACAACAAACACATGCCAAGATGTCCTGTTCCATACCATGTTCTCAATGTCTTTCTCCTCATTTTCATGTCTGTCTCCAGTTCTCTTCTCTGTGTATTTTTCAATCTACGTCTGCTTCTTTTACATTGGGGATTCCAGAACCAGATTCATAATTCTCTTCAGGATGAATCAGGTATTCTTTGCATGCGAAAGACCTCCCTCGTTGGTTACAAATAATTAAATAAATAGAACACTATCTATCAAGTTGACAGAATTAGTTGCATCTTGCAGTATTATATCAAGTTGACAGAATTAATTGTGTCTTATAATGTTATAACAAGTTGAAAGACCTGATTATATCTTATAATTTTATAACAAGTTGACAGATATGATTGTGTCTTATAATGTTACAGTTTTTTTTAAAACATTTTGTACAAACCGTGGCAGACTGGATGGTCCGGCAGTTGAGCAGTGCCAAAGAGTCCACAGATGCAGGGGGCCCATTCAACAGATGTAGAACCAAATAATCTATGATGGATGGATAGTTAGGGGCCATTAACCCTTATTGCCTGGGAGCTCAGATTGCCGTCAGTCTACCCCTGGTACAACCCAGGGTTGTGGAGTCAACCCAAAAAATTTCAGACTCCTGAAATTTTAGAAGTCTGACTCCGACTCTCAACTCTAACTCTGACTACAGTTTTTTACTAACCTTCTTCTTCTTCTTTGATCCTTAGCCGCCGACCGTCAAAGCAGTCAGTGGCCATCACGCCTAGTGGCGTCTTGTAGGGCAACAACAAATTGATTCCACCTTGCTCGGTCGGTGGCCATCCTTCGTACAGTGCCCCAACTCTGGTTCATTCTTTGCATCTCAGCCTCCACAGTCCTCCGTCAGGTTGTTTTTGGTCGGCCTCTCTTTCGTTTTCCTTCAGGGGTCCAAAGCATAGCTGTTCTTGTGATGGCATCGGGGTCTCTTCTGAGGACATGACCAACCCAGCTCCAGCGTCTGCCAGCTATGATGGTGTGCATGTCCTCTTGCTTGCTACTAGTAAGCAGATCTTGGTTAGTGATGGTATTTGGCCAAAAGATTCGGTGAATTTTTCTTAGGCATGTTGTGTGAAAAGAGGACAATTTCGACATTTCCTTCTCTGTAACTCTCCAGCATTCCGCACCATAGAGAAGCACAGAAAGCACACAGCTCTGATATAATCTTAATTTTGTGCTTGTGCTGTATTGGGAGGACTTCCAGATGTTGTTTAGGTTAAAGAAGGCTGTTCTTGCCTTATTCATTCTGATGTTGATGTCTTTGCCTGCCTCGCCGTCTGGTGTTACTATGCTTCCTAGGTATGTGAAGGTATCATTTTTTACTAACCATATGACATAAAAGTTGGAGTCGCAGTCCGGACATTTTTTTACCAAATCCACTAAAAAACAACAAACTCCTCGACTCCCAACTCCACAGCCCTGGTACAAATGATCCTTATTTTCGCCCAGTAATATTTTTTTTTTTTAATGTCATCTTCACAGTGGCCACAGCACCATGCAGCACAGGCTTGAATGGCTCAGAAGTTGAGAGCCCCAACCAAGATGTGGCTCAGGTCGATGCTGAAAAAGTGAAGTCTTCCAAAGCAAATGTCCTGAAACTAATCGATTTATACACAGAACTGAATGACTCTTTGGGCGGTCTCAAAGAACAATATGGACATTTAAAACATATGGGGGAGGAGCTGTCTCACTCCATGTCAGAACTAAAAGTATTAGCACAGAACATTTCTACTGATATAGATAGCAAAACAAACAGTTCTTCCTTGGATACCAAAACACATAGCTCCGCCAGTGATACCAAAACAGCTAGCTCTGCCAAAGATACCAAAACAGACATCTCTGCCTATGATACCAAACCAGATATCTCTGCCTTGGATACCAAAACAAGTAGCTCTGCCAATGATACCAAAACAGGTAGCTCTGCCAAAGATACCAAACCAGACATCTCTGCCAATGATACCAAACCAGACATCTCTACCTTGGATACCAAAACAGGTAGCTCGGCCAGTGAAAAAAGCGCAAGCAAAGGAAAACCGAAGCAGAAAAAGAGAAAATGATTTGCCATGTAGGATATTGCAGTCATATTTATAAATCATTCTATATCAGGCCATGTTATAGCCTTTTGTATGTGGCACATCATGCACCCTGCAAAAAAAATTGGACAAGTTGGTTGTGTATTTATTTAATCACTAGCAAGTAACCTGTCTGTCCCATGTGTGATTCCCCTGGGGGGGAGGGGGGGTGTCTCTGACAAGATGTACAAAGAATAGGATGACGACACCCTCAGGCTTGTCATAAAAGGGGTCTTTCATGGGGTCAGCAACCTCATATTGTAAAACAAATGACTACAGATACCACTGGTGCAAGAGTTTGTGGTTTGTGTTTAGGCTCCCTCAAGGTTACCATCTGCACTGGTGGCTTTCATTCATAAGTAGTGAAATAGGACATTATGAGGTAGTAAGCCGTCAATAGATGACCGGAAACAGTTATCATGTGCGATTTATGTCTCCTATATTCACCATCATCATCATCCTTCAGCTCCTCAAGGAGCAAACGTCTGCCAAGTCTTCCTGTCCCTTGCCATCCGCTCAAGTTCTTTCTATGTTTTCTTCACCCCCTTCAAGTCTGTCTCCAGTTGTCTTCTCCTTGTGTTCTTTGGCCTGCCTCTACCTCTCTTACCTCATGGATTCTAGAACAAGGACTACCTGATGATGCTGTCAGCAGGTTTCCTCAATGTGTGTCCTATCCATCTCCAGTGTCTTCTTCTCAGCTCTTCTTCCACTGGTTCTTGTCATCAGTTCCACATTTGTGATTTTTTTCATACCACTTCAATTCTTCTATTCTAGGCAGGCATCCATTTATGAAAGTCTAGCTTTTTAGTTGTTGTTTTTTGTTGTTCTCCATGTTTCAGAGCCATACAATAGGACTGACTTTACATTACAATTGAAATCACTTATTTTTGTGTTAGACCTGATGTCTTTTGATCTCCATATATTTTACATTTCAATGAAAGCTCCTCTAGCCTTTTGTTTTCTAATTTTGATATCATCTTCCAGTACAGTCTTATTGTTACCTGCATTGATTCTCATTATCTAGTTTCCTCCCTGTATATTTTCAGACCAACTTGCTGTCATCAAGTATTTTCTTTCTCCTGTATTCAGGATAATATTTAAAATACGTGTGAGAATACCTCTACACCTCATGGTAGAAGGGGAACGATTAAGTAAGTAAGTGATAATAAATGGATTCAGTATAAAAAATGAGAAAGGAAGGGCAGAATTTAGATGAGCCTGCATGCCCGGTTCTTAGCACTTTAAAAATAAAGCATGAACCAGAGTTGGGGCACGACATGAAGGATGGCCACTGACCGCGCAAAATGGGGACAGTTTAGTTGCTGCCCTACAAGATTCCACTAGGCGTGATGACCACTGACTGCTTTGTCAGTCAGGGCCTAAAGATCCAAGAAGAAGAAGATGGTTAGAGGCATGTATAAAAAAAAATATTTGCTTTAACTTCTCACGGAGTAGCAAAAAGAATAACTCATTTACACTTATCCAAGAAGCCGTAGAGCAGCGGTAGGCAATCCAGGAGTTGTAGGGATCTATTTTGAAGACAGTCAGCTCTCTAAAGTTCGACCTGGATAAAATAATGTCTGGTTTCAGAGTACTTGGAAATTAGAATAAGTGTAGCCTATATATAATTTATCTCCGCCAGACAATATTCAAGCTGAAACTCCATCAACAGAACTGTGAAAAATTCAAATTAAGTTATGTTTTACTATGTCTTGACTTCACTTGAAATAAAAGATTTTTTTCCTGTCTCATGCAGTTCATGAATACATTGAACCTTAGTGAGTTAGCACGTGGGATGTAATAGGGAGCTCTGAAGAAGTGCTGTTAATCTTTCTGATATCACGCTTTTAAACGTCAGTGGGAGAAGTAAACAGGAAAAGGTAAAGGATCCCGTTACACGCCCAGTGAGGCATATTGGTAATATGATGTTAGGCCCATATTTTCTTGACTATCAGCACATTAGGGGTAATGTGGTCAGCATCATGCTGGCCACCTTCAACCTTCCCAGAGTTGCTCTGGTACCCAATTCATAAGGCTGGATCTACCCCGGAGCCGTTTTCAGTCTAATAAATCCCACCTCAAATGAGGATCAAACCATGGACCACCAAGCTAGGAAGCCAGTACACTAACCACTGCACTACCATGGGAGAGGACTAGCCCGAAATTTCCCTAACTTAAAAATATATTATTCCTCCTCTATGTCACCTAAAGATTTACCCAGATCATCCTTTGAGATGTACTAGTAGATCAGGATTAACCTCTCGCTAATCTCTGCTGTAGAGTCAGAGACACAGAAAAAGTTGAAATTGTGGGAAACATGGTGGTTATCTAGAGAAGCATTGGTGAGCAGAATCCTAGAGCAGTGGAATGTTTTACTTCTGTATTTGCAATCGGAAAGCTCTAATGATAAAGCAGCTCAAATTTTAAATACAATGAACACATCCGGTACCAGGCACAGGCTGCAGTTTTTCACAGCTATATTCTGAGTAAAGTAAAATCGATGAATATAGAATTTCAGTCTGAGTTTTTTTAACTGCATAAAGTGTACAGAAGCATTTAGCTCCCCAAGGAGCATAGGCCTTCAAGAAACACATGCCAAGTCCTCCTGTGGCATGCTATCAGCTTGAGTTCTTGTCATGTTTTCCACATAACAGTTGTTTCTGTCTCCAGTTCTCTTCTCCATGTGTTGTTTGGTCTGCCTGTACCCCTCTTACCCTGGGGATTTCAGAACAAGGTCTGTGCGTGTCCTATCCATCTTCAGTGTCTTCTTCTCATCTCTTGTTCCATTGGCGCGTGTCTGGTTCTTGCCATCAGTTCCACAGTAGTGACCCTGTTGCTTCATCTCAATCCTTCTATTCTACACAAGTACCCATTAATGAATGTTATTGTTGTTCTCCATTTTTCAGAGCCATACAATAGGACAGACTTTACATTTGAATTGAAGGTTATTTTAGTGATGACTTATAAATGTTTCCTTGAAACTTAGTTTATTTAGTTTGTAATTTTGTGATTTATGTTGGTTATACAAAGTGTTTATTTAGTGTGTAATTTTGTGACTGATGTTGGTTAAATGAAGTGTTTAATTAGTGTGTAATTTTGTGACTTATGTTGGTTATATGAAGTGTTTATTTGGTGTGTAATTTTGTTGGTTATACGAAGTATTTTTCGAGTTTTTACTTTTGTTGTGCATAATTTATGTTGCAAGCAATAATGACTTTCCTGGATCTAACATATAGCACATATTATAAGCATTATTGCTTTGTAAGCAACATTTTCTTTTATGGGCATGGATAACCATATTTCTGCCGTTTACTTACTTACTTACTTAGTCGTTCCCCTTCTACCATGAGGTGTAGAGATTTGGAAGAGAGAGCGCCAGACTATCCTATCGGCTGTCTTCCTCCTGGCCTGGTTCCATTCTAGTCCTCGGTCCTTCAAAGATTGTCTAATGTTGTCCTCCCAGCGGACTCTGGGTCGTCCTCGGGGTCTGGATCCTTGGCTCTTTGTTTCGCATGCTTGTCGTGGTATCCGATCTTCTCCCATTCTGCAGACATGGCCAAACCATCTTAATTGGGACTGTTCTACTTGGGTCTGCAGGGGGTAGGATTTAAGGCCTTGACGTATCGTCTGGTTGCGTACCATGTCACTTCTTGTTATTTCAACCACCTTCCTCAGATACCTCATTTCTGAGGTTTGGATCTGGCTTTTATGGGTTGTAGTCATTGCCCATGACTCGCATCCATATGTCAAGACTGGGACATAGGTGGAGCAGTATACAGCCATCTTCGTTTTCTTACCAACTTCTCTCTTGCTGAGGAATCCTCGATTTATGGCCTGAAAAAGTCTCCCAGCTGCTGCTTTTCGAGTGGCCAACTCTTCTTTGATGCCTCCCTTTCGGTCTATAATAGCTCCGAGGTATTTAAAGTGGTCGACCTGCTCCAGGACCTGTTCTCCCAGCTTAATCTGATGTCTTCTTTCTTCTCGTGATATCACCATGGATTTTGTTTTAGAGCTGCTTATGACCATCCCTCTCTTCTCCAGCTCTTCCTTCCAGACTTGCAGGTTGGATTGGAGATGTGCCTCTGATTTAGCAATCAGGGCAACATCATCAGCAAATGCCAGCTCCGAAATATAGACCTGTCTCATCTTCCAGTACCCCACTGAATACTTTCTTGTTCTCTCCTTACATGCCTTGATGACATCGTCCATAAGGAGTATGAAGAGGTAAGGTGATAGGATATCACCTTGTCTTACACCAGTGGTGGTCCTGAACTCTTCTGACTTATGGTTTGCTGTCCTCACATAATTTCTGCAAGACTTGTAGAAGCTCTGTATAGCATGAATCAGAGGTGCTGGAATATTCTGCCGTTTACTTTGAAATTAAATATCATATTATAACCGTGTAATGGTTACCACACTGTGCTGGTGATCCAGGTTCAAGCGTGAGCATGGACATTTGAGTGTCGTCGACTGGGACTTGGACTGGATTAATTCGAGCCCTGGTGAAGTCATTTGAAGAAGTGTCATCGAGCAGAGACTGGAATAACCTAAACGGCTCATGAGCCGACCCAGCTCTAATGGGTACTCCCTGAAGACGGCAAGTATCTGCCTGAATGGCGAATGGACACCTGTCATTGTACAGGGAAAAAAGGGATACATACGTAAAAATCAGTCTCAGGTTAGATATACTAACTGGAGATTCTTGCCTCAAGTACTAGCAGGCGTACGTTAAAAAAAAAAACAACAAATACCCGTAAATCATAAAATACACAATGTTTCTGGAGGCGTGCATATTCAGCAAGTATGAAGGCTCCAATACTTCACTCCTTGAGGGCACTATCTGCTATGGAACTCAGAGCTGCCCATCTTTGAAACAATCTTCCATAAACCCTAAAAATACACTGAGTCCATATTCATTCAATAACAGGACATTTCATAAGTTCTGATTAAATGCCACCATAATCTCATACATTTTCTTGGAGGGTTGGGTTTTAATTTTTTGAGGGTTGTTTTTTATTGCTTTTTTTCTTGATTATAATTTGATACTACATATGATGTTACATTACCTTTATAATATTGCATGCCTTTAAATTAATACTTAAAGTACATGTGAGAATAAATGTATACAGTACAAAAGATGAGATAGAGGCAGGGCAGAACATTAGATGGGCCTGCACACTGAATTCTGAATCCTTTGAAAATAAAGTTTCTTTATTCGTTCGTTCTTTTTTTTAAATTGCTTTTCTTTAAGGGAATCTATGTTTTTTTGTTTGTGTTTTTTCTTCAAAATGTTAAGTGGATACACTGGCAGCTGTGTTGCCACTCCTAGGTTGATTCACCTAGATCTAGGTTGTTTTTTTTTTTTTGTTGTTGCTTCCGTCTATGTGTCATTTTCCTTCATTAGTTGAAGAACTCCACCTAGATTTTTCCCAAAAAATCCCATAAAACCGAATGAAATAGCCAAAGTAGACCAAAATCTAGATGTTTTTTAAGGTACCATCTAGGTTTGTTTTTTTTCAAAATTAAAGGTGGCAATACTGACTGGCAGTGTTGACCCTTTCGGCACTTTAAACCTCACCTTTTCTTTGTTTCTGTCATCATCCATTTTATGTAGCTCTATTATTCTCCTTCATTGGGGTTTTGAGTTCGTTCACGCCCATTATATTGCTGTTATACCCTGATCAATAAATCAGGTATATTTGGTGTATATTGTGTTAAATTCTCCTTCGGTGCTAGTCCTGACATGGACTGGTCCTAAAAAGGACCGCTAGCTGACTGTCTAGTTCGTTCTCGTCGTTTGTCTGTTAGTAATATTGTGGCGTGTTCAATAATTTATTTCCCATCCTGCCTCGCTATTTTGCTGACAGTCCTGAGAAGGGTTCATTCTAAAATCACCACTAACTGAATTGTGGAGTTGTGTGTCTTTTACCGCCTTGTTGTTTGTGTCGTCATTTTTGATTGTCACTTTTTCGATCATTGTTGGGAGCAGCCATTGTAGTATTGCCGTGATGAACTTTTATTTGGGTTGGTGTTGGTTTTATCCATGATTTCCTCAGTTGTCGTTCTTTTAGTTTCATTTCTGTTGAGGGCTTCTTCGTTTTCCTCTTTCAGCCCTGATAGCTTCTCGATGTCTGATTCTATTTGTTGCTGAATTGCTTTCATGTCCTCCATCCACTGGCGGACCTTGGAATGTTCCAAGGGAGGGACGATACATCAGAGTGATAAAGCCCCGCCCCTTTCCACCGTTCATGTTTTACACATTTTTAGACAATTAAAAACAAAATAACAAATTTTGAAGGAAAACAAAAGTGGCAATGTGATAATTTTATTATTCAGTAATTCAAAAATGTTCATAAAAAATAGAACTATTTATAACATAATTACATGACAGTAAGATACAACTACAAAGTGACACAATTTGATAAAAATTCATTCATATTTTATATTATAGTGTAATTTTTTTTTTTAAATTGGGGTTGGCCGCCTGAAACAGAAACTATCCACATTCTGTCACAAAGTCTTCTGTTTTTGCGGCTCGAGTGAAGTTTCCTTGTGTCGCCTGGCGCCGTCTTTTGACTCACAGTTGTATGGCGGTTCCCTTTATTGTCTTTCAGTGTTCCTCCACGTAGAGTTACTCGCAAACTACGTTCGTAACTTTTAGGGTACTAACCATTGTCCAGTATGAGACATGCTTTAATTCGTCCATCGTCCGACCTAACGATTACTTACATTTAAGTCCCAAGTGGGGGAGGGTGAATACTGGAGCCGTTGATATGAAATAAATGTTTTCAAAGTCCCAAGGGAGAGGCAAGTGCCCCGTCGCCACACCCTGTGATCCACCAATGCCTCCAACATACTCCTGATGCACTGTAAATCTCCATTGTCTTATCACATCTGTCAGTTTGGTCCTCGTTATTTGCGTGCCTCTACCCTCAACCTTAAGTTTTTGTTTATATCTCTCACATCTGCAGTCAGCAGAAGCAGTTGACTTCTTGTTGTGCCCTGTTTGGCCGTGGCATCTGCAATCACTCTGTGTCTTTCCTCTCTGAAGGAGATGTTTTTGCACACGGATTTCTTCAGTATTTTCTTTGTTTCTTGAAACACCGGACAGTCTCGGTACCTTGTCCCGGACAGTTTGCGCAGGTTCGGTTTGTGTTTATGACTTTGTAGCTGTGATCCTCCTTCATCCTGGGACAGTCACTATATTGATGACTTCCCGCACATTACCAGCAAACTGTCTCTTTCCTGCATGTCTTCTTGGTGTGATAAAATTGCTGGCAGTTTGAGCACTGCATAACCGGAGGAATATAGGTTTCTGTCTTTGTCGGTTTATCTTTCAGCGTCAGTTACTCAGATCGTGTCGTTCCTTCAATGGTTAGCACAACCGTATTTGCATCTTTTTTTTTAAATCAAATAAGGAGTGGAAACCAAAGACCTGTAGGCAGTAAATAAATAAAGGATACACAAAGGTGCATAGTTGGCAGAGAGGACATTTACGATTCGCTCGCGTAGCTAAGTGGTGTTGTCGTTCGGGAGGTCCTGGGTTCGATTCCCTGAAAGCCTATCACTTCTGTTGTTTTTCTGTTTTCTAATCTTCTACTTCTTTATTTCTCACGAGTGCCCGAAACATACCTTTGTGTGTTATTCATTTATTTATCTTTTTTGTTCCAGGCTTTTAACCTTTCTTTCGATTGAGTGATTCTGACATCTACTACATTTTTTTGTTTGTAGGTGACTGTGAACTGTTTTGAGAGGTGAGTCCACCCTCAGAGTTCTTACCGACGACAGTGATCAGTATCCTGGAAACAATAGTGGGAGGAGAGACATAATTAAAGTAGGAAGACATCAAAAGGGAGTTATGCTTGCTCTCAACATCACTAAATAATCGAACTCAAAATACCAAATACTGTCAGAGGTGGGGAAAAAAGAAAGTGAATAGCACAGAATGAATTACAGGATGGCACAGGTAAATGTGACTTCGAGGTTATTTTGTCACAATTTCTCACGACTGCCTGAAACATACCTTTTTGTGTGTAATATTTATTTATTTACAGCTCACAGGTCTCGGGTTTCCCTCCTTATTTGTTTAAACATGCTTATACAAAACCAGACCTACCCTCTGTCCTGTACTCTTCTTATTCTTCTTTCATTTACTAGGGGAAAAAAAGTATTAAGGTCTTTGTCTTGAGTAATCTGGCCTATAGTGTATAATAGGAGAACCACAGAAGGGGTTGCGTCATTAATTCGGCTGGATCGACGTAGGTACATGCTTAGTGTTACGAGTTGACAGTAGCGCTAATGACCCCTGCCCACGAAGAACTATTATTGTGGTGCCTAGTTGGCAGGGAGGATAATGTGATTCGCTTCTGTAGCTAAGCGGTGGTGCCGTTGTAAGGTTCTGGGTTCGATTCTCTGGTAAGTATGTCACTTCTGTTGTCTAGTTTTCTACTTCTTTATTTCTCACGAGTGCCTGAAACATACCTTTATGTGTGTAATATTTATTTATTCACCTTTCCATTGTCTGAAGTGTTCACCTATGTTGCAATGTAGTAATGTTTTGTGGAGGTATGAGTGTAATATTATGTCAATGGCTTTCTCTTGGTCAAGGGAAAGAACTTAAGCTTGACAATTCTTCTGGTGTACGTAGGTAATTATATCTCTTATTGTTATTGCTAATCAGAATATACCTCACTGCACTCCGGGCAAACCCATAGGTGCTCAGTAAATGTCGAAGAGTATGAATGCTAATTGTACCTGTAGCACGCTGGTTGTACATACGACGGATGCATCCTCTCTCATGTCCATTTCTGCTAGTTCTACGTTTGATACCAAACTCCAACAGTCTCAGCCTTGTTGATTCATCCATTGCAGTGTCACTATCTAGGAAGCGATCATTAATTGCCCTTAGTATCTCTCCCTTATCCATGTCCAGTGTCCCCACTATGGGTGCTCTCGAGGTCAGTCTGTCAGCTGTCTCATTGCCACGTACCCCTGCATGACCAGGGCAGTAGATCCACACCAGTTCTTGAGGATTCTATTGATGTTTTCTATTCCTGACGCAGCCATGTTTCTTATGAAATGTGTGTGTTGATGGATATTTCTCTGCTGGACGCTAAACTGCTGGTCTTCGTGTATGAGGTTCGCCATGAATGGTTTTAATTTGTTTGTTAGAGCTCTTTGTTAAAATTGTATAATCTATGTTTAAGAGTGTTTTGTCGGAGTTTGGTTCTGGTATTAGTGTGATGTAAGACATGTTTAGCCTTGGTCGGAGTTCATTATTCTCAAAGACATCTATGTATACTTGTAGTAAAAGAGGCCCTAAGGTAGGAAAGAAGTGTTGGTAAAATTCTGACGTGAGTCCGTCTGATCCTGGTGATTTGTCTTTTTGCATTGCATTCACTGCGAGTATTATGTCTAGTGTCTAGCTTAGTGTCTAGTATTTGTTTGTAAATTGCATAAATCTATCTTTTATATATGGTTGAACATTTTCTTCTGTGTACAGGTTCCTGTAGTGTCATAGAATGTATTGGGGGGACCTCTTCTCGATCTCTTTTCCGCTATGGCAGTAATCAGTTACATTTTGTTGTGAGTAATGATTACCTGGAATTTCCGGGTCGATACATTTCTTTCTGCTATGTAGCAGATATTTTGTATTTTCAAACATTCTTACACTCCTCTCATAGATAAGTCGCCATGTATGTTTGGTTACCCGTTCCTCCTTGCTTTGCCAATCGTATTGGTTAATTTCGATTGTGGCCAATGTGGCGTGAGGTTTTTATTGGCTCTAGGATCAGTATAGTACTGACGATTACAGAAATAGAATTTCTGCAGAAAATAGTGAAGTCCCAGTGTCTGAGAGAACTGGTATCACAAATTAGTTACGGCTGTGAATGATCTGATCTCGAAACATTAGTGGAGAGGAGACAGACATAAATTGCCACCCCCGCTGTGTAACTAACTGTGATATTAAAATAAGAAAACAGATTTTACTTAACAATTATAAAAAAATTGACAAGTCCTTCAAATACAATTTCCCTATTATTTATTTAGTATATACACTATCTACTCTTGTGCTGAAGGGTGAATGTTGAAAAATGGAATGTAATGGATTTGTAAGTTTACATATGATTTACAAATATTTATATTTATATAGATATATAAATATATTACAACAAGTTTTCCAATTATAGGAACAAAAATTATATCAGCTGTGCTGTTATTCAATTATAGTACATGTATCAGCTGTGCTGTTAATTAAGTATGTAACGTTTATTAGCTATGCTGTTAATCTTGTCTCTTTCTACGCTAAATCTCTTTTTCGCCACTGACAGTTAATTGCTCACAATTGCCGACGGAAATGGTGCTAATGTGTACTCATCTCTCAAAACGTTCTGTTCTCCTTAGTTTGGTTCACACAACCTGCTGAGGATCGTTACTTTAGCCCACCCAAGACTGAGGGGGACTAAAGATGTAGCTTCTGTGCAATCTCTATGCTCCTGTGAAGTTCCAGGCAGCTGGATTGACTCGAACATACGACCTCAGGTTTGATGACACGAATAAAACCATCTAAGATTTAAACAGGCCAGGTTTTGACTCGACTAGTGAAGCAGGCTGCCAGGTCAATGCACTCAGATAAGCAATAAATCAAGGTTGACAGCTTCTCTCCTTCAGTCGGTCTATCTGGCTTCATGTTGGTGTTGCGTGTTTATGCATAAAATTCGCCCGTATATATAGGTGGATGTGTGAACCTTTACTGCTTAAGGAAAGCTTGCTGATTGGCTGTATGCGGTTTCGTACCATGCTCCGTACCGTCCTTGACCGAAACGAGTCCCAGAAAAACAGGGCTTATGGCTAATGTTATTCTGTTTTTCCGCCATATTGGGTGACAAGATGGCCGCCACCGACATCCGAAAAACAGGGCTTAAGTTTTTCCTGGCGTATACTTCGTGTAATTTATTCTGGCTCAGCGACTGTGCATTGATTGGCTGGAGCAAATTTGTATCGCAACATAGTGATTAAACAAAGTAGTGGGTTTACACATTGTTTTACGACAGCCAACATTAGAGTACAGATTAATACTAAAATCGCCCAGCACATTTGCTTAATCGCTGATACGGCCAGGGTGTGTTCTTTTCCAAGATGGTAATACGCTGAAAGTTTGATAGCCACTACGGGGAGACACCTTATGGACAGACATGAATGACATAATCGTTTCCTGTCTGACTTTCACGAACTGCTTACTTTATGGGAAAGTAAGGTTTTACATCTTACCCACATTATTGAGAGAGTGTACGGACGTGTCATTGCCATATATGGGAGAGGTGACCTTTTACATCACGCACATTATTTCAGGCGGATATATTTTGAAATTACCCCACAAAACATGCAGGTTTGAAATGATTGTCGCTCTACTAACATCGTAACCAAAAAATGTGGGGAAGAAAGGCCATATAACCTGATCTTTTCGCAGTTTTAAGACACTGTGAGAATCGCTTGCCAAGACGAAACCAGACTACCAGAAGTTAAAATCAGAATTCCACTTATCAGGACTGGACTTTGTTTGAGAATCTTGACAATAGAAAACTCTAGTTTTTTTTAATAAGGAAAACCGGAATCTGAGGAATCTAAAACACGCAGTCATAGTCAGAATTCAGTGTTAAAGTAACGACCCCAAAGTACACTTGAAAAAAGGCATCTGCCAGTGCCTTAAACCTACTTCTCTCAGCTAGCAGTCTGTGAGCCAAGATTGGCGTAAGTTGTACTTTTTACATTCTATATTTTTTATTAACTAACGTGAATTAATATGTATATATTGCCATGTGAATATTAATATGTGAAAATTGCTAGTGGATGTCCAAGTCATTTGAGGCTGGCAACCTCAATATATAGAATGATGATTTCATGAACCACCACTGCAAGGGCTGGAGACTGCTTGATTGCTAGTTTCTCAAAGAGAACTAAAAGCATAGGTAGTCCCAAGTTCCATATGGAGCAGGGAGGGAAAGATGAAAGAAACGATGTACATTCTAATTATAATATTTACCGTTTCAAGCTAGTGTAAATGTCTAAGTAAACATATTCACTTTAAAATTAATTACAGTTTCCAAGCTTTTCAACTAGTGTAGAAGTAAATGAATCAGTGGAGATGTAAATATATTCTATCTTTACTATTAACTTTTTCATTTAAATTTAAAGTAAATATAACACTATTCAATTTAAATGTAAAGAAAAGTTTCTCTCTTTTGTAATTTGCTGGATGTTTCCTGTACGGCATGTGCAAACTCTGCCATTAGAGCATCAAATGGCATTTTAGTTCCCCAGGAACAAGGTCCATGTTTTTCATCCACTTCTTTCTGGTAGGCCGAAAACACTCTGCACTTAAAGTCAGTGGACCCAGCAACCAGAAAGACATTGTGTAGATACCAATCCAGGCAGGTGACAGTTGAGCGTATAGGCTTCTTGATATGACGACTGACCCACCAGTTGTTTTCCACATCATAGTAACAAATGGCAATCACACGAGATCCACTGCCTACTGCAAACTTATTTTCATTTGGTGACCAAATGATACAAGTGGCAGCACTATTGATGCATGGAATCACAAGCACCTGTACCCACTTGCCACCTTCCAACATCCACACAAATGCATTTCGATCAGCTGAGCATGTAACAATCCTGCTACTGATAGGTGCCCAGTCAATGCTTGTCACCCTCTGTCCGTGTTTACTCAAAGTGTCAGTTTCTTGCCACTTGTCGCCAGCCTTTTTGTAAATGTTTACATCAGAATCATTTAGAGATGGAGCCAGACCTGTTCTGTCTTTGTTAAAAGAGTGGCAGGTCACCGGTGCAATACCAAAGTCGTGTATTTCATACATTGTTTCCGATTTTGGTGTTTCAGAAATTCGCAGACTCTGGTCACGAATTTCTACTTCCACATTGACAAGAGATGAACACGGAAGAAAAGCACGGATCGGGTAGGAGTGACAAAGAGGTGTTTTTTCACATCTTTATTCACATTTCGTGGAAATTTATAAAGACATTTGTATTGAAACATTGACAATAATAGCATGAATATAAGTATAATAATGAAAATACAATGAGCAGGTGTATAGAAAAAAACTTTCATTCCTTTCACACACTCATTTACACACACTTTCTTGTTATACATCGCACATTTTTTTGTTGTAATGATAGTGTTGATTAAATAGTGAAATTAATGAAAGTTTTCAAGCATTCCAACAAGTGTCGATAAATAATTCCATCCTCTCTGTGGAAAGTTCCAACTGAAGCATGGGTTATTTTGATCTGATGCTGTTCAGAGTATGGCGCTAGAGTAATGTCGTACTGCTGCGCCTGTCGTAACTCTGCTTTACTACACAGAAATGTCGAGTTGATGTACGAGTTATCCAATGTTGGGTGATGGATACTCTGCTCAGACTCTTTCTTCGTAGTTTCGTCCTTCTGGTTGTCCGGGTTATGGCTAACAGAGCAATCTCACACAAACTGTCTAACATCGTGTCGCAAACCTGGCCAGAAGTAGTTCAGGGATACCTTTTTTACCAGGGCATACGAACCTTTAAGGAGGTGGGGCATAGTGGAATACATGTCCTGCATTAGGCGGGTGCGATATGGGAGTGGGACAACTAATTGTCTCTTGTTCTCTACCCGTCTATAAACCAAACCTTTATCCCTGTAAAATGCTCCCTGAGGAGTATGCGAGTAATTACCATGCAGCTTTGAAAAGCAAGGCTTTATGGTTTTATCGGCCCTGTGTGCCTGCTTAAGCTCCGAAATATTCAGGCTGTTTAGATATAAGAGCTCAGGGGCTACTTGGACGTGTCCTGTGTTCTCTCTCTTTTCTGTCGGCTTGGAGTCACGTGAGGGATCTCCAAAAAACACATATTTTCTCCCTAAAATGAGAGGGTTGACTAAATCGTCTACTACTGCGGCATTGATTTATCCCCGTACATATCGGGTTGAAACATCAATTTCCGCAACAGGAAGAAACATTGGCTTTATACTATTCCGGCGCCCGTGTATTTCTACAGTTTCACCAGTATATTGGTGGCCTTTACCAAAGATGGAGAAACTAAAGCCGAGTATTCTAAGCCACTATCATATTAGCACTGGATGGTTTGGTTACCAACGGTTACTTGCTCAGTAATAGAGGGGTAAATAGGATTTTGTTCATATGCCTGGGGTCATTTTTCCCTATCAGCCCCCTGATCAGGGAAGCGACATTATAAGGGCCTGTTTTCGTCCTCTTACAATCCAATATAAAATGTGTTTCGGTTTTGCACGATTTACAATATCGTCTTCCAGTTTCCTGGGCTGAATTGCTCTGTTTCTGCCTCTGGTGATCCTGTGGTGATTGTTGCTGTGCGGCTTTTTTGTTGTGTTGTCAGTACTTTTGGAGTTATCATCTGGGTGATCCTTTTGTTTGGGGGTGACTATCGTGATGGCGCCTTTTAAACGGATTCACTTCCGACTGAGCGCTCTGGTACCTATCAGCAAATAGTACCACCTGCTTAAGAGTTTCGACACCATGTTCCGCCAGGAACCTTCTCATTTCAGGGGTGAGCGAGTCCTTGAACTGCTCCACGAGAATTATCTCTTTCAACCCTTCAAAAGATTCATCGAAGATGCTGATGGATCTGCACTTCTTCAGGTACATCTCTAGCCTGGTAGCAAATTGTCTAAAATAAAATTCCTAAGTTATAATATTATTCCTAGCTAATAATTAACCACAGTCACCTAATACTAACTGCAATAAGCTATTACTAATGACAGATAAATGAAAATTTAAAAAGTCAACTTATCTGAAAATTGTGTGTAGTTCTCCACTGGATCTCGTCCTTAAAAGGACATATAATTGTGTAGTTCGCACATCTTGAAATGATTGTCAAGGGTTATGTATATGGACAAAAAAAGAATGAGGGTGCAAGTGGAATGATTCAACCTATACACAGGGTCCATCAGCTATATGTGGCGCGGTTGGTATTCACTGCTGTCTTTTGCCCTTCGTAGTACTGCAGTAACAAATCATGACGATGTAATTGTATGGGGAACATATGGGAAACGGAACATTTCTTATTTAAGATTAGACAAGAATTTGACAAACTTTCTTTATTTTTTTTTAATCTTTCTCTGGCTTCTTTTTTTTTTTTTTCCATGTTCCACTAATTGTTTATTTTTTATTATATACATGATTATTCACATTCCGTGGAAATTCTTCTTCTTCTTCGTTCGTCCTGAAAAGGACGTTGGTTACGTTGTGTCCGTTTACAGCGAAACAGCGATATTTGCGCCTTTCGGCCGACACATCCGACTTCAGCACGGCATTTATGGGACCGGGTTAGCCTTCCCTCTTCAATCCCTACTCACTCAGCCAGACTGCAGTGATGTAGCCTGTTTCCAGAACCACCACTTGGAGGTGGAGTAGGGTCTTGGTCAGCTCTGGTTCGCTGACCCTGACAAAATTAAAAAGACATACGTGGAAATTTAAAAGACATTTGCATTGAAACATTGACAATAATAGCATGAATATAAGTATAAAAATGAAAATACAATGAGCAGCTGTAAAAAAAAAAAAACCATTTCACTCCTTGCACACACACTCATTTACACACTCTTTCTTGTACTCTAAATGTCGTAGATCTTCGATAGGAGAATTAAGACTTGGGTTGGTCCCTTCTGAATAGCTTGGAATGAGTGAGAGTCCCAGTGTGAGTTAGTAAAGGAAATAGATTCCACGAGTGAGATGATAGAATAGTGATAGAGGCTGTCTCTGAGATGCGAGAAAATCTTCTCTCTCTCTCTCTCTCTCACCTATCTTCTACGACAGATTTTAAGCAGTCAGACAGTCTACCACATATACATTAAATATATGTATACCAACCGATCTCTACCCACTCACGTGCACGCACATACAGTGACGACAGGTAGACACACAGACGTGGGGAAACTATAACAGTGATTATATAGATATTTAGAACGAGCTGACCAACACGTTTTCTAAGTTTAAGGGAGATTTTAATTATCATTTAAAATCTTCTCACAACACCAAAGAAATACATCAAGGAAAAGCATATACAAATAGTCATAAAATTCAAGAAAATGCTACAAGGATGATAGCCCGTTAGAATCTTAACTCTAGGTTTAGCCCACAGCCCCGTTAAGAGAACAGATGATGGCCCAAAAGAGTTATAGATACATAGGGTTTGAGACTAAGAGTTTTTTTTGTTTTTTTTCTCGTAAATGTATGAACAGAGTTGAATAATCTGATTTAGCCTAAGAAAAAAAGAAATCTCTAGCAATAGCAACAAATTCTGCAGATTAAACAAAAAAATTAAGACAGCAAATGGGTGACCCTATACAACGGTAAAACAACACTCTGACCTGCGTACACTCATTCATTCAGCCATGGCCATGTGCTCACATGTAGACTCACAACTTTGCTCGCTGCCTCTGGGAACATAATAAATTCTAGGACCTTCACACAGACCCGAAAATGCAGTCATCGACCAAGAAATCCCCAGTTCCAAAGACGTACTGAACTCTCTGTCTCAGGGAACGATTCCTTGGGTGTTCTAATTTTTCGAATGTCTGATTTAAGTCACATAAAATTTTGTCCAGGCACGAAAGTTAGCAGAGCACAATTTCATTAGCTTTGGTTTCTAGAATTTAAGGAATGTCAGATCGGTGTCTACTTTCAGGAAGGTAATATATTTTGATCACACCACAGATTGGTCCACAAAATAATCTAGTCGGACAATGTTAATGTTATTTCTTGTAATATTCACGCCGCCAGGCAGAAAATTTACGTAGAGTTTATGAAAGAATTTAAGATCTGGCGCAAAGGCCCCGTATTGATCATTACAGTCTTTGAAACCCGTTAGTGGGATATAGTATTTCTGTCTAACTCTGTTGGCATATGCACGGTCAGACCAGTGTTACTTGAGAAACCCACGTGGTTCAAAATAAGGACTGTCTATTTCTTCACAAATATGAAACTCTTATTAAACGCCGGTAAAGTTCGGGTCACCCCAGTATTTCCTGAATAAAAGGAAAAGCACATATAAATCATTTACATATTATGTACTCAATATAACTTACATTTTAAACAGCAAGCCGACCGCTTGACTTATTATTTAACTTCCGGTGAAATAAGTTATATTTAAATCAATCATCAGGAATTAGGAATATCTGCGTATTCCGTCAATATTCACTGATGTCGCATCTAGCATTTATGAGTTAGTTTAGAAACAAATACTCGACTGAGTAGTTAGCAGTTAAATTAAATTCATTATAGCTACATGTTTGTTACGCTAGCAATATAATTTATTCTGCTTTCCACTGTATGCGTCACTAGAAAAATAATACAAACTATAAGTTAGTTGCTCTGCACCAAATCTAACTAGGGAAATAGCTAAGCGATTAAACACTTTAAACCCTACACACAATACTAGATATATAATATTAATATACCTCGACACAGAATTACTAAGAACTAAACCACTTCGACCAAACTAAAGGCCATCTCTATTAACAGAGATATTTAGAAATCGAACCAAGGCTTGTTCTAGTCTAACTGCGAATTACTGAGTGCCTGAAATCAGGTTTGCAACTCTAGTTATATCTATGAAACGGACAAAGAATCCCACTGTTTCGAAACCACGAAACAGCGCCAGTTTCTCCCCTTTCTCTAACACCCTACGTCAGCTTCCCTCATGTCGTAACAGCCATCAGTGACCGAGAGCGCGCGTGAGTTGCAAATCTCAGACAGCCTGTCTGCGGTGCGGAGCGATTTTTCACGCTGCGCCGGGTTATTCTTGGTATTGTATGATGGTGTTATTACTAAATGTAAATTGTATGAGGCCAGCTGTGAAGGCTCCTGAGATAAAATGTAGGGGTGAATTGTCAGAAGGCCTTTCTTGCTACCACTACGACCTCACACTTAATTTTTTTTAATGAATGTGGCTACGTAAAGTGTCTAGGGTTATGATATGTAGTGTGGTGTAATGGATTATAAATATACCCACAGATATTAACAAGACTAATAATATTAATAAAAGTTAAAATACACTGAACTAACTCACGTGTGTAAAAATTTTTTGATATAAGTATATTACATTTATTTTGTTCTGTGTCAATTTTTTAGGTTGACCAGAACTTAAAAGGATTTAGAGATTATGAAAAGAAATGCATAGAATATTATATCATAAATGCAATAGTGTACATATATATGTACTATACTAGTTAGTTTTATTAAAATGTTCTAGTATTCATCTACTTGGGAGGATAGTACTGTTTGTGCTGTTGGGGTGGCCTCATCACACCTGTCTATATTGACTACACAGTGTCCAGAAAATGGTGGGAATCTTTATGGGGTTCTTAGTAACTAAAGGGCGTTGGTGAAAGTCCAGCAGACCAGAGGCTCACTCATCTGGTAGTTGTCGCTCTGGTGCTGAAATCAGATGGTCCCACCTCTCCGTGCTGGCGGGCAATAATGGTGGTCTCTGTCACAAATACTGCACAGATACACTCGAGTAAAGTCACCAACTGAATAGACCCTGCTTTGTTGACGACAGAAACTCGCAGCTCTGCAATCAAAGTATGGGCCATGTGTCAAAATCTATTCTCTACCCACGTCTGGACACAACAGTGACACAACAACCACATCATACAGACAGGTCAGATCTCTCTGACCAAACAGCACATTTACCATGGTGGTTTTACATCAGATAGATCCTCCCAGACTATTGATTCTGAAAAAATATTTATTAGTTGTTTGCCCTAAAAGAGGATAGGTAATATGTATCATTATTCTCAACACTTGATCTGTCTTGCATAATCCTTGCTGGAGTTTATGTACATTGTTGGTCCCTAGACCCTGACTAGGGCGGGGGGTCTAGAGCAAATCCCTACTTGTTTGTAAGGCTAGATTTCGATATGGCAGTATCAAATCACTCAAACATGAAACAATATTCAAAATATATAAGGAAATAATTTCAATCTTACCAGATTATGAATAAATAACACAGAATTGCTAGCAAAACTCAGCTGAGCTGCTGGCTATAGTATGGCGTCCCTAAATTTATTTCACTTGCTTTCATATGGAATCACCACACTTTAAAATCTGTGTCTATCACTGAACAACTATTGAAGAATGGCCCCACTTTCGCGTCTGAGCGCTAATGATATGATTGTCTGTGGCCAATCACTGCCTCGGTTTATTTTAAATTTCAAATTTTCTACACTAAAGTCATTTCAGTCATGCTTCAGTCAAGTATGGATGTTTATCTGTTAGTCTGTCCGTCTCTACTTGTGTTTCTAAAAAAAAATGTGCTTGTTTTTTGAACCAACCTTTCTCTCCCCTCCAAAATTTTGTCGTTAAAAGTTATATTTAGACACAGCCACCACAATATCCCCTTTCCTCCATACCACGTAGATTTGAACACCTGCGTCCAAGGTCGTGTTTTTGTGTGCAAATTGCGACACTTTTTTATTCAACACAGTCTGTCGATGATGTGAACTACACTGTCTTTTGTCATTATCTTCAATATTATCTATCCGTTTGTAAAATTAAGACCATCTTAGTTCACTGCTCAGAATAGGCCATCCGGCCAGCTAATTTTTATATTCCTAACATTAATATTAAGAAAAAATTACTTTTTAATTTTTGTAATATTCCTAACATCTGCGTTTTACCGCTCCATTCAAATCAAAAGCTTGGTATCGCAAAAGCGTCCAATAAATGACTGTGGCGTATTATATCTAAGGTCCCTTCTGTCGAGTTGCTTACTTTTTATGTCAACTTGGGAAACGTGACTTTTCTCCGTTTCCCCCCCAATTGCGTCTCCTTAGCCTTTCCAGTCATATTTTTTTTTTTTTTTCTTTTTGATCCGCCGTTCCCCTCCTGTCTAGCAAGTCAATTATTATGGAGGATGATGACCCGCGGTCTAGGCGATCATGTACATCAGCAGCCTACGCATTATGTTTTTATCCTTAAATGTTATCTTTGGAGGGATTTTACCGTTGTATCTCTGTCAATTTCACTACACATCTCCCCACTTGAAAACATGCCTATGGCAAGTTCCAAAACCAGCGATACACATAGGTAAAATTACTCCTCACGTCTGCCACTACTCTAATTTTGATCACAGGGGTGCCGACTGAGGAAATCTGCACCGACATTCAATTTGCCTGGGATATATTGGATACTAAACTGATAAGGTTGAAGCAATAAAGACCACCTCAGCAATCTTGCGTTTTCATGCTTAGCCTGAGACAAGAACACGAGAGGCTGATGGTCCGTCTCCACCACAAATGTCCTACCATACAGATAGATTTGAAACTTCTTTATTGCCCAGATTAATGCTAAACATTCTTTTTCGCTTGTGGAGTATCCTTGTTCCGCCTTATTCAATTTGCGGCTTGCATAAGCGACTGGTTTCAGTTCCCCATCAGGTGAAGATGATCTTTGCAACAAAGCCCCTCCGAGTCCTACATTACTTGCATCGGTTCTTAAGACAAAGTCCTGTGTCAAATCAGGCAGTTTGAGAATAGGCTTGCTAGTGAGTTTTTCCTTTAACTCTTGAAATGCTAGTTCACATTGTGCAGTCCAAATAATTTTATCTGGAAGTCCCTTGCGAGTCAAATCAGTCAGAGGAGCACATATAGCGTTAAAATTCTTGATGTATTTCTGATAAAATCCGCATAACGACACAAATGATCGCACGTCCTTTTTTGTTTGCGGCCTAGGTGCTCTCTGCAGTTTTTCCAAGTTCTTAGGATCAGGGGTCATATTACCCTGATATACAGTGTGTCCCAAGAATTCCAACTCTTTGCATCCAATACAACATTTTGTGGGCCTAGCAGTTAAGTTTGCCTCCCGAAGTCTATCAAACAACATCTCCAGAGCTTCAATGTGTTCTTCAAATGTCTCGGTGGCGACGAGAATATCATCCATGAAATTTGTGATACATGGGTTATTCAGGGGTTCCAACAATTTGCGCATCATCCTTGAAAACACACTCGGAGCATTTTTCAGTCCGAATGGTAGCATATTGAATTCATAATGTCCATCCGAAGTGCTAAAAGCCAAATAAGGTCTCACTTCAGGCTTCACTGGGATCTGGTAATAGCCTTTACTAAGATCCACCTTTGAAAAGTATTTTGCCTTGTTCAGTCTGGCAAATAACTGTTTTGTGTCTGGTAATGGATCCACTTGTCCTTCTGTGACAGCATTCAGTTTCCTGTAATCTATGCACAGTCTGTGTTCCCCAGACGGTTTTCTCAACAAAACGACACTAGAACTAAAAGATGATTCACTGTGCGAAATAATCCCCTCCTTCAACAAATACTCTATTTCTTCCTTCAATGCCTTCTCCTTCGCGAACGGAATAGAATAGGCTCTCATACAGATTGGGTTTGAGTCTACCAGTTTCATGTCATACTGTAGCAAATTTGTATGGCCTGGTTTATCTGTTAATACATCTGTATGTTCCTCCAGAACCTGTTGAACTCTCTCCCTCTGGTTTTTAGTCAGGTGCTTACTGACTTTTACCTGTGCTGCTGTTTCACAAGGATGTAATGGGTATTCATGTGAGGTGAGTGGTTCCTTTTGCATCTGGGTTGCAATAGCCAAGGTCAATAAGGGGGTGCTTTCCTGGAGTGGTCTGTCCAGATACTTCTTTAACAGGTTTACATGATAAACTTTTTCCTTCCCCTTTTTGTCAATTTTATAGTTTGTTCTAGACACCTTCTCTAGAACCGTATATGGACCTTGCCAACCAATTTGTAATTTATTCTGGCTTCCGGGTAGTAGAAGCAGCACCTTCTCTCCGACTGCCAGTTCCCTGTCCTTTGCCTTCCTATTAAAATATGCTGCATGTTTCTTCCTGGCTTGTTTCAAATTATCATTTGCCAGTTTCCATCCAGCTTTCAAACGAGTGGTCAGTTCGTTCACATATTGATACGATGAGGTAACAGTCTCTTCCGCCTTCTCATCTGTCCAGGTCCTTAATAAAGTTACATCTGGATCTTTAATTTATCATACGTATTTTTCCTGGAACTCATCAGGTCCCGTCCCTTAGAAGCTTTATAATGAGGACTTTTCTTCCTAGAATCATCACTCACAAATCGAGCACTACGAATTTTTCTCTGGGGTTTGTCTCCCCACTTAAGATTGTTTATGAGAGATCTTCGCTCTCTTGTCTGTTCTTCCAGTTTATATAAGTCTGACCGAGGGATTGTCATCTTATCCTGGGTAAAATTTCTTCTTTGTACTCTTCGCATAGTGGCCATGTTAATCCATTCAAGTGAAGACTGGGTGTGAAAAGGGGGCTCCCATTCCACTTTGTCTACCCGAGTATAATTAGTTTTCCTTTCAGGCCTAAAGTTGCCCCGTGGCGTTTCTAGGTCCTGCACATATTTTCCCTTTGTGGGTGTTCCCTCATGAAATACGCCACATGCTTCTACAAAGTTTTCAACATCGACATTTACGTCGGGCCAATAGTATTTTCGAGCAATCTTTTGGCAGATGGTACCGACTTTCTCATGGTCACCATCTGTTCCAACATGTAAGCTCCTTATTAAGTTTGCCCTATATATCTTGGGAAGAACTAACTGTCCGTGACCAGTGGATCTAGTTCCTGTCTTCCTGTATAATAGTTTGTTCTTCATGAAATATTCCCCCTTGCTCGGAGGTGTGTGGCATTTGGGCAATTTTTTAAAACAGGGCTTGAGTGTCCTATCCTCAGCCTGCGCCTTCCTCATCTCCTCTGGATGAGCATTTATAGGTTCACCTTCTTCCTCCTTCTTCTGTGACCTGGTCTGCACTGTCGCCATGATCACAGGTTTCTCGGGATTCCCCAAGAAGACGTATCTACACCCCAATATCAGAGGGTAGATTGGTTCATCTATCACTGCTGCTCTGATTTCTCCTTCCACATAGCGAGTTTTCACCGTTATCCTTGCGATGGGAAGTGTCATGAGTGGTATGTCCTTAGTCGCCCCTTGTATTTCCACTGTTTCTGTGGTATACTGACTTGGGTCCACTAGGCTAGACTTCACAACTGAATCATAATCCAAACCTGTATCATAAAGGCACCTTATGGTGACCCCATTACAAATAACATCCTCACAAACTGGGGGGTGATAAGGTTCCTGTTGTCCTTTAGGATTAACCTTTAATCTTTGCGTCCCCGACTTCATTGCAGCAATGTTTGAAGGTTTCCTTCTACAAAATTCGGTGTTATGGTTATCCTTCTTGCACCATTTACACCATCTTTTTCCTTGGTTCAACGGTTTTCTTTCATTGAACTTTTGGTCATTGAACTGTGAGTTTCTGTCGCGATAGTCATTTCTTGGCCGCTCAAAGTTTGTCCTACCTTTATTTCCCTGCTCTCTATTATCAAATTTGTTAAATTGCTGTGGAGCTTTAAAATTGTCTATGTGCTTCTTCTTAGCACCACTTACCTCTGCCTGGGCTGCCTGATACCTCTCAGCAACATTTAAAATTTCCCCCAACTTCTCTGCACCTTGTTCCATGAGAAATTTTCTCATGTCTGGAGCCATGGACTCTCTCAATTGCTCAATCATGATCATTTCTTTAAGATCTTGGGTCTTCCCCAGAGCCGTCCATTTCTCCAAATAGGTTTCTAGTCTAGCAGAGAATTGGTGGTATGTCTCCCCAGACAACAGTTTGGCATTTCTAAATTTCTTACGATAAAATTCACCATTCTTCTCGTACCTTAATAACAAAGCCTGCTTTAACATGTCATAATTGTCTTGGTCTTCCCTGTTCATTTTAGCAAATACTTCATAAGAAGTACCCCTCAATCCCTGTGATAGCTTTAAACTCCACCTCTCTCTCTCTAACCCATATGTAGTAGCTAATAACTCAAAACGTCCTAGGTACCCCTCTATGTCATCGTCTTTTTCAACAAAATGGTCTAAATGAAACCCCATAGCTGAGTTTGAGGCTCCCAGACTAGGCGTAGCATCTGAGGCAAAAGGGCTGGCACCATTTTCAGGAGCCGGGCCTTGTAATTCCAGCTCCCTTAGTCGTAATTCGTGCTCCCTCTGCAACCTTCTATCTTCTGCCTCCCTTTCGGCAGTCAACCTTCTTTCTTCTGCCTCCCTTTGCTGTCGTTTTTCTTCTGCCTCAATCTGCAGCCTCTTAATGTCTCTATCAGCCTCTAACCTCTTCTCTTCAACTAACCTCCTTTCTTCCCGTTCAATATATTTATCACATTCAGTCGTTACGTATTGAATTAAAATTTGACCATCCATTCCCATCTCCTTCGCGGTGAGCACAGCAGCTGATCTAAATTTTGCCAGCTCCGCCATACTTTTTAGACAATATAATAATATACAAGCTAAATCTCTAACCAGTAAATACACTAAGTACTTCTTATGACTATAGTCTAACTAATTCTAACTAACCAGTTAACTAATTAATTATTACTGGCTGTGAAGATTCACCAACTTTTATCTGCAGGGACACTTTTAATTTTAAGGGAAATTTTACAATTTATTTCCCTACTTTTATTTCTCCCACCAGGAGATCCTAATATTACTGTTGGGCTAATTATCCCTGGACAAGACCCCAATATTGTAGTGGTGTTTGATGGTATTGTATGATGGTGTTATTACTAAATGTAAATTGTATGAGGCCAGCTGTGAAGGCTCCTGAGATAAAATGTAGTGGTGAATTGTCAGAAGGCCTTTCTTGCTACCACTACGACCTCACACTTAATTTTTTTTTTAATGAATGTGGCTACGTAAAGTGTCTAGGGTTATGATATGTAGTGTGGTGTAATGGATTATAAATATACCCACAGATATTAACAAGACTAATAATATTAATAAAAGTTAAAATACACTGAACTAACTCACGTGTGTAAAATTTTTTGATATAAGTATATTACATTTATTTTGTTCTGTGTCAATTTTTTAGGTTGACCAGAACTTAAAAGGATTTAGAGATTATGAAAAGAAATGCATAGAATATTATATCATAAATGCAATAGTGTACATATATATGTACTATACTAGTTAGTTTTATTAAAATGTTCTAGTATTCATCTACTTGGGAGGATAGTACTGTTTGTGCTGTTGGGGTGGCCTCATCACACCTGTCTATATTGACTACACAGTGTCCAGAAAATGGTGGGAATCTTTATGGGGTTCTTAGTAACTAAAGGGCGTTGGTGAAAGTCCAGCAGACCAGAGGCTCACTCATCTGGTAGTTGTCGCTCTGGTGCTGAAATCAGATGGTCCCACCTCTCCGTGCTGGCGGGCAATAATGGTGGTCTCTGTCACAAATACTGCACAGATACACTCGAGTAAAGTCACCAACTGAATAGACCCTGCTTTGTTGACGACAGAAACTCGCAGCTCTGCAATCAAAGTATGGGCCATGTGTCAAAATCTATTCTCTACCCACGTCTGGACACAACAGTGACACAACAACCACATCATACAGACAGGTCAGATCTCTCTGACCAAACAGCACATTTACCATGGTGGTTTTACATCAGATAGATCCTCCCAGACTATTGATTCTGAAAAAATATTTATTAGTTGTTTGCCCTAAAAGAGGATAGGTAATATGTATCATTATTCTCAACACTTGATCTGTCTTGCATAATCCTTGCTGGAGTTTATGTACATTGTTGGTCCCTAGACCCTGACTAGGGCGGGGGGTCTAGAGCAAATCCCTACTTGTTTGTAAGGCTAGATTTCGATATGGCAGTATCAAATCACTCAAACATGAAACAATATTCAAAATATATAAGGAAATAATTTCAATCTTACCAGATTATGAATAAATAACACAGAATTGCTAGCAAAACTCAGCTGAGCTGCTGGCTATAGTATGGCGTCCCTAAATTTATTTCACTTGCTTTCATATGGAATCACCACACTTTAAAATCTGTGTCTATCACTGAACAACTATTGAAGAATGGCCCCACTTTCGCGTCTGAGCGCTAATGATATGATTGTCTGTGGCCAATCACTGCCTCGGTTTATTTTAAATTTCAAATTTTCTACACTAAAGTCATTTCAGTCATGCTTCAGTCAAGTATGGATGTTTATCTGTTAGTCTGTCCGTCTCTACTTGTGTTTCTAAAAAAAATGTGCTTGTTTTTTGAACCAACCTTTCTCTCCCCTCCAAAATTTTGTCGTTAAAAGTTATATTTAGACACAGCCACCACAATATCCCCTTTCCTCCATACCACGTAGATTTGAACACCTGCGTCCAAGGTCGTGTTTTTGTGTGCAAATTGCGACACTTTTTTATTCAACACAGTCTGTCGATGATGTGAACTACACTGTCTTTTGTCATTATCTTCAATATTATCTATCCGTTTGTAAAATTAAGACCATCTTAGTTCACTGCTCAGAATAGGCCATCCGGCCAGCTAATTTTTATATTCCTAACATTAATATTAAGAAAAAATTACTTTTTAATTTTTGTAATATTCCTAACATCTGCGTTTTACCGCTCCATTCAAATCAAAAGCTTGGTATCGCAAAAGCGTCCAATAAATGACTGTGGCGTATTATATCTAAGGTCCCTTCTGTCGAGTTGCTTACTTTTTATGTCAACTTGGGAAACGTGACTTTTCTCCGTTTCCCCCCCAATTGCGTCTCCTTAGCCTTTCCAGTCATATTTTTTTTTTCTTTTTGATCCGCCGTTCCCCTCCTGTCTAGCAAGTCAATTATTATGGAGGATGATGACCCGCGGTCTAGGCGATCATGTACATCAGCAGCCCACGCATTATGTTTTTATCCTTAAATGTTATCTTTGGAGGGATTTTACCGTTGTATCTCTGTCAATTTCACTACAAGCATTCTCACGCGTTTACATCGAGAATCTAACTCAAGAGTGTCGTGTCATCTGAAGGTGCAGACCCAAGTCGGCTCGATGTCTGAGATAGCTGCAACTTAATTGCCCTTCTCGTCTGACTGACATCTAAGTAATAGAATTACGTATCCCATTATGAGAAAAAACCCCGGTATGAGAATACTGAAGAAAATATTTTTCGCAAACGAGTGATGCGAAAAATACAGGAAAAAAAACAAGTAAGGAAAGATAATAAAATAAAGGATGCGGGTGAGAGAATAGGAAGAAGATGTAGGCAATTTAATGATATAAAGACCTACTTGACACTAAAGTTATACATTGCACTTTTTTGTTGTTGTTGTAATGACAGTGTTGATTTACTTTGTAGATTAGATATATTATAATTTCTTGTGTAAATAACTAAAATCTTCACAGAAATGTGGATAAAGGTTGTTGTGGCCAGTAAACCGACTCAGGTGCAAACTTTAGGCGACCACACATACGAATGGAAAATAATCAAACGAAGGGTACTTAAATTTACTTCAGCTAAACGCAGGTGTCAGATTTCGCTGATTTATGATGTCAAGATCTCAGGTCCGGCTTAGATAAAATAACGCACAAGGAAGGGAAACCCGAGGCCTGTAAACAGTAAATAAATATTAGACAAACATAAAGGTATGTTTTCAGAATACCAGAAACCTACCCTGTGTTCTATACTACTGTTCTTGAGTCTCTATCATTTACTAGACACAGTATCAAGCTTGTGTGGACTGACATATACTGTATAATAGGGGATCGACAGAAGTGATTGCGTCATTAAAAGGCTAAGCTGCCCATTGTAAACTTCCGGTGTTGTCTTGCGTTTTGCACTAGTGACCGGTCATCAAAGCATCATATTTTGGTGATACCTAGCTGGCCGGGAGGATAGTGTGATTCGCTTGCACAGCTAGGCGGTGTTGTCGTACGGAAGGTCCGGGGTTCGAATCCTGGGTAAGCCACTCACGTCTGTTGTTTTTCTGTTGTCTAGTGTTCTACTTCTTTATTTCTTACGAGTGCCTGAAAACATACCTTTATGTTTGTCTAATATTTATTTAGATAAAATAAACTCCATGCTGGACCGTGAAATGTAATCTGAAAGAATGCCTCTTGGGACAAAGAAAGAGTCTTGATTCATCCAGTGCAGAGGAAAATAAAATGGAAACGGAAAAGAGACACTTCTTAGTGGATAGTTTTGGTCATAACACGCCTGTTCATTTTTTTTTTTTAAATAACGATTTTAAAAGAAAACATAAACACATTTCCAGAACCATTTCATTTTGATTACAATTAAATACTATGATAAGAAACTATACAGATCGATACAACAGCAGACAATCTGATCATCAGAAGTAGTCCCCACGTCGAACAAGTGTTTCGGCCCTGTATACTCCTCTAAACTCTAAGGGGTGCGGGCCCACCTGGGTCATGACTCCCAAGTGTCTCCGCCTCCTGTTTTATGTAGAAAATAAACCCACTCCACCTTGGCTGCAGCTTTAAAATCCACAATTCTGCCAGCCAGAGGAAATTGTGAAAGTAACCCTTATGTTGAAAACAAAATTACTGTGCCACACAGTGTTGCCACAGCTGGGTATTTTTTACTAGATCTGGGTTTTTTGGCTTCCGTCTGGGTATCTGGGTATTGTTTTTCCACATCTGCATTAATCTGGGTATATTTGACAATTGACATTTACAATGTATGTATATTATGTGCACTGAACATTATACATTATATTATAATTAAATGTAAAAAACTATGTCCTATATATTTTTTATTCCACTTTTTTTTCCCTTCCTTAACCAGCGGCACTTGGGCTTTCAGCCCTTCGGCCCAATGACATGTCATTGCGAGGCTGGGGAACCTGAGGACTTTCCTTCCAACCCGGTCAGGAGCTTCGCTCCTTCCCATCCACAGAGGGTTTATCACAAGAGCCGTTCAGGCTATTCCGTCAAATTTCCGGCCGTAAACATTTCTTCAAACGCTGACGCCCGGGTTTGAACCATGAACACCTGGTCGCCAGTACAACGCCGAAGCCACTACACCAGCGCGGCTCCCGTTATTTAATTCTTGTTTTTAACCACGTCAGTGACGTTGTTTTTTTTACTCGTTTACATCAGCTATCTATTTCCAGTTATTCTGTTAATGGCTGTCATCTACAATACTCAGTCATTTTTGCGATGTGTTTTAAAGTATTCTTTTTAAATTTTAGTCTTACGCAGATAAACAGCATTTTTTTTTCTTTCTTGGTCAAAAAATAAATAAAATTAAGATTAAAAAATGAGCGATGATGAAGGTACGCTAGGTAGTTGTGGCCTGTTGTGGCAGCATGGCGACACACACGAAACTGCGTAAACAAGTGAAGCCATGGTATCAGCAGGCTTTTTGTGAGGAATGGCTAACAGACAGCGAACTGAAGGATTGGATAATGCCGGACTCTGGCAATGGCTATGCTGCGATTTGTACGGTCTGTTCCTGTACATTAACTAATGCCAACAACACAGCTTTATTGACACATAAAAGCACACAGAAACACATGAAAAACTTCGAAGCCAAAAACAAAACTCTGAACATTAAGACGTTTTTCATCAACCCAAAAGAGCCTTGTCTCCAAGACAAAATTGCTAAAGCGGAGATACTGTTGTCGGCTTTCATGGCAGAACATAATACTCCGTTTTCGCAAGCTGATCATTTGATTGAATGTTGCAAGCAGATGTTTCCAGACAGCATAATTGCTTAAAAAAAAAAAAAAAGTCAATGAAGCGCACCGAGACCGCCTATGTGATATATTTGGGTGTTAATAAAATCATAATTATATAATTGTGAATTTTTGGTAATGAAAAATAAAAGTGAAGAAAAAAATAACATGTGGTAGCACACTGCTTATTTGTGTTAAAGTTGCACTGAAAGATTGTGTAAGCGTCGTCTATCCCCATGTATTTGATGCATAAAATAATCTAGGTATTTCTGAGTTGTTTTTTTTAAGAAGAAAATCTGGGTTTATCTCTAGAACTTGAGTGGCAACCTTGGTGCCACAGCACACCACGACTATAAACATGTACCGCCGTGTCTCTCATTTCTTAATTGCTCAAGAAATAACTAAAGAGTGGATAACAGCATGGGACCAAAGTAAAAAAAAAGCAAGACACTCATATAAAATCCTTAAAAAAACCAAGCAAAAAATGTCAAATAAAAGATGAACTAAAAATACCAATTAATAAAAAATTGCTGAGGCTCATGCTAGGAACTGGATATTTCATGATTGAAGAACCCACATGTGAAGAGTGTCAAGAACCAAACACAATTAGACACTTTCTGGTGGACTGCAAGAAATATGACCAACAGAGGCAAAACATTAAGACATACTGTAGTAAACACAAGGTAGAAATGAGGGTAGAAAATCTCATTGGCACAAAGACCCCTTCAGAAGTGCAAAAGTTAATAAAACACTATATTACAAAAACTAAAGCTAACATATAAAAAATAAATAAGGTCGCCAGTAGTCCAAACTGGTGAAAGACTCGCCCCAGATACATACAGATTAACCAAATAAACCATCCAGTGAAAATTAAAAACATACTAACATAGAGAATAGCATATTTTGGATTTTTTTTAAAAAACCATGTTGAACTAAAACTATAAAAGGAAAAATACCCGACTAGAGATAATATAGGCCTAGTATAAAATAAATACAAACATATTACAATAAAGGAAACACGTCCTGATATAACCTTTTTTTTTTTTCCTCGCATGAGGTCGCATATTTTTTCCTCGCATGAGGTCGCATTGGCACCCACCCCAAACCCGGCTCTGGTCAAGACCACGTCCCAACACAAGAAGACCCAATGACAAACTGTGTCACTGTAGTGATCCTCTGTGTTCTCACACAAGAGACCTAATGACACATGAATGTCACTGTACCGGTCCCTGTGTCTAGACACATGATCCTAGCCAAAGGCCAGATATTAGGGCGTTGGGTTTCACAGCGTTATTTGCGCTGTACAAACTCCATGTACATGGTAGATGGTTGAAAGGGGCGTGCTACAAAGAAAAGTAGCAAACACATTAATAAAAAAAAAAAAAACTCATTTCTGATGTCAATTTTTTCTGGCGTTTCGCCAGTCTAAAAAAAGTTTTTTAAACCCGTAAAGGAGGAGGGTTTCATGATTACAAGGCATCATACTTATTATCAAATTCATATATCTCCAACAATTGTAAGCAGCGCAGGTTATAAACTTAATGTTTTATTTAAATGTTTAATGCAATTTCTAAAAATATTTTATAAATATCTACTACATATTTTAAATCTCATTAATGCTAGATAATCCTTATATAATAATAAAAAAAAATACTGTTGTTTGTGTAAACTTATAATAATAATTCAATTTTAAAAATTATAAAAGATATTGAGTTATGTCCCTTGAATACAGACAATGAAGCGATTAATTGTCCCCCCCTTGACATTAGATTGCTTTATGAAATATGTCCTTGTTTTTTTTTAAATTATAAATAAGAGTATTGCCTCGTTTTAGCGAAGCGAAGGAGGAGGGTTTCACGATTTCACGGTAATTTTTTTTGTTTTGTAAGGTGTTTTGTACCATCTCTACCATATGCGTGGAACTGATGGTTATATCAGAACGTAATTCGTTTATTGTAAGATGTTTATGTTTGTATTTATTTTATACTATATTATCTCTAGTAGGTATTTTTATTTTGTAGTTATAGTTCAGTATTGTTATATTATCCAAAATATGATATTGCCTGAACTGGTATGTTTTTTCATTTTCACTAGGGGTTTTTTGGCCAATCCGTATTTATCTGGGTGGAGTCTTTTGCCAGTGTTGACTACTGGCTCGCATCCTTATTTATTTATTTTTTATGTGTCAGCTTTTGGTTTTGTAACGTATTTTTTTTTTAACTTTTATTAGCATTTCTTTTCAATTTACAAAATCATGTACATTTTACTACATGGAATACATGGAAAGTAAATTTTGAATTACATATAAACACTCGTACGTGCCCACACTTTCATTTGCACACTTAAAAAGCAAATATTAAGGGTTAAACATTTTACATAAAGTAATAGAGTAAAGTGGAATAAATAAAGTAAACTGAAGTCTAAAGATGTAAAAAGGTTAATATTGGTTTATAGTTGATCAAATTTAACATTTGCTGACATCCATGTAGTACATATGTATTCCACCAAAAATGTGGAGGGAAACCAAAAACGTTATACATCTGCATACTAATACATAAACACTTTATCCCTTTTTAAACACATTCATACCTTGCTTAAATCATTAGTGCTTATTTGTCTGTGATTAGCAGTAATTTTGAAACACCTGGGTTTTATTGCGATTTCAATGACATTTGTCTAAAATACATGATTTAAGATATTACATAGCATGAGCTGCACTTACACCAGCACACACATACGTATATTCAAGAAGCCGAAAAGGGGATGTCCGTGTTCTGAAGGGACGACAGTGAACAATCTGGCTGCCAGAACAAAGAACCCTTGAAGATACAATAGGTATC
Organism: Oreohelix idahoensis; assembly: GCA_024509875.1. NCBI lineage: Eukaryota > Metazoa > Mollusca > Gastropoda > Stylommatophora > Oreohelicidae > Oreohelix > Oreohelix idahoensis. The sequence goes on along the minus strand of JAMPIV010022329.1, from coordinate 57,557 downwards.
GCCTGTATGAGATATCGAATACCCCTGGTTTAAGGAGATGTCACGGAATTGCCTCCCCTGCTTTACAGTAGTGGTCCAACAGTGGCTTAAACTCAAGGGTATCTAATCTGAGTCTTCAAGATTACTCTTGGCAGAGTTGTAGATAGAAGAATAATGATGCTTCTATCTCAAGGGAGTCATCATAAGATATTTCAGAAGTCAAGAACAATGCTGCATTGGGCAGGGCAATTGTTAACTTTATATCTGATCCGCCGCCTTTTATGAAGAATAAGGCAATTATTAATTTCATCTCGTTCAAGCCCCCACCCTGATTTAATCAGTGGAATTCTTATTATTATGGTATATCGCTGTTTAGAGTGTAATTAGTAACTTGACTGAGACAAACATGCAGTACATCCAAAATGATTAAATCGACATTAAATTTGTATAATTACAAATAACAAATTTAATAATCATCTAAGTTTTAACAATTTAAAAAAAATTAATAATGATTGATCAGGAAAAATATCATCACTGTTGTGATGGACTGGTTATTTTATGTAGGAAAGTCACTTGGCAGCTTTTAAGTATGACTTAGCTACAAATGGTTGGTTCTGCTCCTGCTGGTTTTTTTCGGTTCCTTGCAGAGAGGTCACTTGAGTTCTCACTCTCTGGTCAAGATTAAAGGCGCGGAACGTTCCAAGTAAGATCAGGGAGTAACTGCAAAGCTGGTCTTGTGTCTCTAAGACCCTCTGATGATGGTGTCTAGTTCTACGTCAGTCCACTTTTACCCTCACTTTGTTCCAGAGATTAGTACCCTCACTGGTACCACCAACTAGTATGGTAAAAGAATAGAAACAAAATGCTCTCCTGATTATTGCGTTTCATGACACATACTTATGTGTTCCCGTCTTCCTATTCCACCATCCCATCTACCTCAGAATTTACCCTCGATGAGAATTAAGCTTAATCCATCGAGAGAAAACTTTCTTTACATTTAAATTGAATAGCTTTATATTTACTTTACATTCCATTGAACAGGTTATTAGTATAGAAAGAATATGTTTACATTTAAATTTACGTTGGTTGAAAAAATTTTCACCATATAGATTGAATATATTTTCAGTTACATCTACACTGGTTGAACAATGTTCACAATATAGATAGAATATATTTTTATTTACATTTACACTGGTAGAAAAGCTTGAAAACTTTTGTTATTTTAAAGTGAATAGGTTTACATAGACCTCTACACTGGTTTGTACTTGTAAATATTATAATTAGAATGTACATCATTTCTTTCATCTTTTCCTCCATGCTCCGTATGGAACTTGGGATTACTTATGCCTTTAGTTTTCTTCAAGAAATTAGCAATAAAGCAGTCTCCAACCCTTGCAGTAGTGGTTCATGAAATCATCATTCTATACACTGAGGTTGCCAGCCTAAAATGACTTGGACATCCACTGACAATTTTCCCATATTAATATTCACATGGCAATATATACATATTAGTTCACATGTTAGTAATGAAAAATATAGAATGTAAAATGCACAACTTACGCCAATCTTGGCTCACAGACTGTTTGCTCAGAGGAATAAAGGCACTTGATTGGGCCTCTTACACGTGTTCTTAGGGGTCGTTATTTTAACACTGAATTCCCACTTTGACTCCGTGTGTTTTAGATTCCTCAGATTCCTGGTGTCCTTGTTAAAATGGGTTTCTTCGGCTTCAGTATGTTCTACAAAGTCCGGTCTGATATATATGAAATCTTGATTCTAGTTTTAACTCTGACAGTCTGGTGGTCGTCTTCGCAAACAATTCTCACAGTGTCTTAAAACTGCGAAAAGGTCAGGTTATAAGGCCCTTCTTCCCCCGCGTGTGTTTGTTATGATGCTAGTAGAGCGCCAGTCATTTCAAACATGCGTGTTGTGTTGGGTAATTTCAAAATTATTTACGCCTGAAATAATATGCGTGATGCAAAAGGTCACCTCTCCCATATATGGAAATAAAACATCCGATGTGTTCACTACCGTTGCTCGCCCAAAAATCGTTGTGGTTTTGAATTTGTATCTATGAAGGATATCTGTTACTTGTGATGTTAGTTTCCGCTATTTGTCTTTGTGTGTACGGTTTGGGTGTGAGGGAAATGTTATGCCATAAATTTTGATGTTGTTTGTTGGTATAATCCCGAATGGAAAGAGTGTTTTGTTTTTCCATTTGCCTATGCCCATTGTTGTTGATCTCTGTACATTTACTTTAGCTCCACTACCTTTGCTCAAATCTGTGAATGTGTTTAGGATGTTTATAATGGACCTGTCGTTTGGTGGGGAAAAGGTGATGTCGTCTGCAAACGCAAGCAGCTTCTGTTCACTCTTTCCTGGTATAAAAGTGCCCTGAATTTAGCTGTCATTTCTAATTTTCTCGAGCAAGGGCTCTAGTGTTTGGACATAGAGTAAAGGGGAGAGACTGCACCCCTGCCTAACAGATCGTGTTAGCTTGAAAGTGTTAGTGAATGTATGATTCACCAAAACCTTGCTCTCGGGCTTCGTGTAAAGGATTTTGTGACAGGATAGACACTCGCCGAAATTTTATATTGGTCACGCTGTAAGTGACAATACTGATACTCATCTTAAAAAACTGGTTTGTCAGTGGAGGCAAGAACGGAAAGGATGTAGAACTTTCGGCGCAATGCAGTCGAGAAGATGTCAGCCGTCCTGTAAGGACGTGTTCCCTTTGTCAGCGAGTTTTTGCTGGGGATTTCATGAATGCCATTCTTGTTCAGTGCTTGCCGATTGTTTCATGTGTTCAGGATTACTGGTAGATTACTAGAATGTCGATGTGATTTCTAGTGGGTTTTTCCTGGATAGTATTTACGTAGAATCTTGCAATTATGTATTGCTTTACTTCGGTACTGGATTCCGCCTGTGAGCGATAGTCAGTGTGTAGTTGCTGGTTAGATTACGTCGGTGACTATTTTTTGCGATTATGTTGAGCTACAGTGTATGGCAAGTAAGTTGGCATTTTCATTACATCGTGTATTGCATTTTCATGTGTATTGGTAGCCGTGTGAGGCTCTTTCTGTGTGGCAGTATTTATTAAAGGGATCATACCTGTTCCAGGTGTTATTGGTTATTTAATGTCAGCTATTGTGTGCTGTGGTCAGACCTTTAGAGAATGAGCCAGAGGACAGAGGTTGCCATGTGTTAAATCCACAGTACGAATAGGGTTTGGTCCAACAACATCAATAGATTGTTGTTCTTACAGATTTCAATCCATTTCCTAAAGTTTCCACCTATGTTACAGTGCAGCAATGTTTTGTGAAGGTATGAGTGTGATATTCGATCAAAAGCTTTTTCTTGATCGAGGGAGAGGATTGACGACTGGCAGTCTTTATGGTGCGTGTAGGTAATTATGTCCCTTATGAAATGTGTGTGCTGATGAATGTTTCTGTGTTGGACGCTACACTGCTGGTCTTCGTGTATGAGAGTGGCCATGAATGGTTTTAGTTTGTTTGTCAGAGATTTTATTAGAACTTTATTGTCTACGTTTAAGAGAGATATAGATCTGTAGTTTTTAAGGAGTGTTTTGTCAGAGTTTTCTTTAGCAATTAGAGTGATGTATGACATGTCTAAGATAGGTGGGAGTTCTTCATTCTCGAACTCCTGCGTATCTACGTTTAGGAGAAGGGGACCTAAAGTAGGAAAGAAGTGTTGGTAACATTCTGCAGTGAGACCGTCTGGCCCTGGTGACTTGTCCTTTTGCATGGTGTTTACTGCAAGAGTGTCAGCTCGGCGTCTAGTTTTTGTTTGTCTGTGTCTGGTAATTTCTTTGTAAAATACATGGAAGCTTCTTGTATGTGTGACTCGACTGTTTCTTCTGTGTACAGGTTTGTAAAGTAATCTCCGAAGGCCTGTACTATGTTATGTGTTTCTGTCTGTGTAGTTTCATCTAGATCTACTATTTGTCCTATCTGTTTGCAGCGGTGTATATTTTGTTCTATTGCCATGTATTGTTTACTGGGTGTCTCTTGTGTGATAGCGTTGAATTTAGTTCTTAATAGGGCTCCCTGGAACCTATGGTGTTTGTGTTGCTCTAGCTCGCTTTCTAGTGTGGTAATGGAGGGGAAGTATTTGTCTGTTTGCTTTGTTAGTTGAATAGCTTTCTCTGTTAATGTTTCTTGTTGTATTCGGTTTTTGTGTATGATGGAAGACATCCATTGTGTTTGTACGCGTATGGTGTTTTTAAGTGTTTCCCAGTGTTGTTTTACATTTTCTATTGTTGTTCGTTTGTGAACGGGAGGATTAGTTTGATCATGTGCTCTACGTATGTTTTGTCATTTAGCAAAGTGTTGTTGAATTTCCAGTGAGGGGAACGCTTCGAATATGTGTTTCTTTGCGTAGTGTTAATGATTGTGAGTACTGCTTTGTGATATGTGAATTTGAGAGCTTCAGGAAAGTGTTTAGCTTGACATATATGGTATGTTGACGGTACGTAGATTCTGTCTAATCTTGCTTTCCTGTTGTGTGCTGTGTTTGTGTACGTGGTTTCCATACCGCGAGGGTGTGTGTGTCTATAAGCGTCTAGTAGGCCATGTGCATCCATTATAGTTTGAAGTATGTCTAGCTGATGTGTGTCGTCTCTGTCACCTCTCCGTTTCTGTGTTCTAATGACTCCACATATCACATCTATATCAGTCAAAACACAGTTAAAGTCCCCTCCTAGTATAATATTGTGTCCCCTGTAAGTGTTCGTGGGCAAACTTCCTAAGTTCTCATAAAATTGTGGTTGGTCCGTGTAGTTTTGTGGAGCATGTATGTTAACTATCGTGTAGGTGTGCGTATTGTTCCCTACATTGACTATGCTTATTCTCCCGCTACTGTCACTGTCTTTACTAAGAATTTTCCATCTGTCTGACGTCTGCAGTATTGCTGAACCTGAGTTTTGTATGGCTAAACTAAAACATGAATGTCGTAGTCCTAGCTGCGATGTAATTCGTGAAGCATGTTCGTGTGTGTTTATGTTTGTTTCCTATAAAAGTATGAAATCTGGTTTGTGTATAAGTGGTATGATGTTGTGTAGTTTTGAGCGAATGCCCCTAATATTTAAACTAATTAAAACTATTTCTTCTGCCACGTTTTATTTATTTATTTATTTTTTTACATTTTAAATACAATTTATTCATTGTTATACGTTAAAAATGACAGACGAAATTTTGATAATTAGTGTAAACTAGCAATAACCCGTCAAAACTGACGGGTTTGTATTTATAGTGTTCTCTTTCTGTTATATGTACACACACACACATGCTCGTAATCACGCGCACGCACTTGCACGTACGCAGACACACGCATACACACGTGCACCACACACACACACATACACATACACACACACTGCCGGTCTTGGTTCCTCAATGACAGTAGGGATTATTAGGTTGGAAACCATGAAAGTGACCTCAGCTATCTTCCCTTTCCTGATTGATAGGCTTCTCGACTTCTTAGATATGAAGCTCATTCTGCACCAGCTGACTAGTTCATCCAGGCGTGTTTACATTCTACGGGCCTGGTGTTCGTCTGATGTTAGAATTGTTGTGTCATCTATGAATGCTTTGAGTGGTGGCATGTGACACATTCCACTGAGCTTCGGACCTATCGCAACTCCTTCAGCCGCTTTGAGGATTACCTGTATAGCCAACACGAATAGTATCGGAGAGATGGTATATCCCATCGCAATTCCAACGTGTAGGCCAATCCATTGAGTTGTGTACTCTCTGGCTGAAAATCTGACAGAGAACCCTGCGAAATACAGCTTCAACATTGCTGCAATTTCTTGTGGGACATGGTACATTTCCAGGGCCTGCAACAGCATCTGGTGTGGAACTGATCCATACGCATTAGCTAGATACAACCAGATTACATGGAGGTTTGCTCTGTCAGACTTAGCCTTTTGAATTGCTTCCCAGATCACTGTGGCATGCTCTAGACATGGATGGTAGTGTCAATGTAACCATTTTCCAGGAGGTATGTGGTGAGCCTTTTAGCCATTACTGAGAAGAATATCGTCCCTTCCATATTAAGTTGTGAGATTGGCCTGAACTGACTGATGTCTGTGGAATTTTGTTCCTTCGGGATGTGGACTCCATTCTTTGCTTGCGGAGGTGAAGGTCTGATGCTGTTCTTACAATGCATATGACGTTTGACAGGTGAAAGTCAACTAAATGTCTATTAAAAGTCAATTATATAACTCGAAACACCTGGCCATTACACCCCTCCCCCTTAATACTATTTTTGTTTGATGTTTTTGTTTGGTTTTGTCTCGTTTTTGTTTGGGGGTTTTTTTTTTTAAACATACAAACATAATTGGTATTTCTGATTTGCCCTATTTACAATGATTTGACAGGTGTGATGCCAGTTTCCCATATCGGCAGCTGCTCATATTATTTGCAACTGAAAACACTAAATATCCTAATTATAACCTATCAGAGGTGAAACGGGATATTTTTCATCAAGTTAAATAAAAAAATTTAAAAAAGGGCAGAAGAAGATACTTTATTTAGATATCGGAAATCTGATTTTATTGTCTTGAATTTATTACACGATATGTCTTAATTATAATCCATCAAGGGTTGAACGGGATACTTTATTAAAAAAAAAAAACAATTGCGTAGAACAAACCGGATCTTACGTTCAGTTGGAATGTTCATGATATATAATTGTGTGTGATACAATGGTAGTTAATTGTCTTTATTGTGATGTTTGTTTCATATAAATTTGTTGGATAGGAAGAAGAAATATTACCCTGTTATAAGGAACTTTTTTTTTTTTTTTTTGTAAATACATTTTTTCACCATTTGCCACATGAGGACATTAATTCCTAGCGTTAGTTCACATATGACGTCACGCACTTTTTTGCCATCTTTAACCCTCCCCTTTCTCACATTTCGTCACAAAAACCCCTCCCCTCCTCCTTTTAAATGTGACGACACAAATCTCTTACACCCCCCTCCCCTCCCCCGGAAAAGCTGGATGAGTCTTGTCCAACATAATTTTGGTCGTGTAATTTAGTCTTAGTTCCTTTCTCCGAAACTCCAAAGGCAGGACTCCTAAGGCCACCTCTAGAGCACCCCTCGCTGTTGATCTGGTTGCACCCGCTATTGCACTCAGTGTTTGGTGCTGAATTCTATCTAATTTCATTTTGTAACTTTGTACTGCAGAGTCATAGACTATGCTTCCATAATCAATGTTGCTTCTAATGAAAGATTTATAAAACATGATCATTTTCTTAGTGCTTGCACCCCATCCATGACCTTTCAAGTATCTTACCATGTTAGTTAATCCTCTGCAAGACTCTACCAGTTTGTTCCAGTTCAATTGTAGGTCTAGCGTCATTCCTAGGTATCGTGTGGTATGGACTGTACTAATTTGTTGCCCCTGTAAATATGTAAATTATCTTATTTTTAACAATCCTACCATTTTTACTGTCTCATTCACATTTATAGTATAGTTACGAAGAGATTTTACAAATCTAATAATAGCTTGGATACCTTCACATGTTGGCATAGAAGGAAATGACAAGGCGGATAAAGAAGCTAAGAAAAGTGGAACAAATAAAAACCAAATAAATGTGGGGATGAGCGAAACAGATCAAGAGCTTAATTAAAAGAATAATAACAGGAGTAGACAGTAGAATTTCAAAAGCAGTAGACCACAAACTGAGGAAAGAACAAGCAGGATTTAGAAAGAACAGTAGATGCGTAGATCATATATTTACTCTCACGAACATTATAGAGCAGTGCTCAGAATGGCAAAGACAGCTTTACATTAATTTTGTTGATTTTGAAAAGGCTTTCGACAGCATACATAGGGACAGTTTATGGAAAATACTGAGGGCTTATGGAATTCCAAGCTGCATAGTGTCAATCATTAATATGAAACAAATATAAAGGTATGTTATCAGGCACTCGCAGGAAATAAAGAAGTAGAACACCAGACAACAGAAAAACAACAGACATGAGTGGCTTACCCAGGATTTGAACACTGGACCTTCCGTGCGACAACCCCGCCTAGCCATGCAAGCGAATCACACTATCCGCTCTGCCATCTACGCATCATTTTATACTGCTTGATAGAAATACAACAGAAGTGATTGCGTCATTAATAGGCTGAACTGCCCATGGAGGACTTCTGGTGTCGCGTATTGTGGTTCGCACTATTGACCTGCCATTGAAACATCATTTTTGATGATGCGTAGATGGCAGAGCGGATAGTGTGATTCGCTTGCATGGCTAGGCGGGGTTGTCGCACGGAAGGTCCAGTGTTCAAATCCTGGGTAAGCCACTCATGTCTGTTGTTTTTCTGTTGTCTGGTGTTCTACTTCTTTATTTCCTGCGAGTGCCTGATAACATACCTTTATATTTGTTTCATATTAATTTACTGTTTACAGGCCTCAGGTTTCCCTCCCTTATTTGTAATAAATAGTGTCAATCATAAAAAGCCTCTATGCCAACTTTACGTGTAGTGTTATTCAGAGCAACCTAACCTTTGAGGTGAAGACAGGAGTACGACAGGGATGCCCCTTATCAACCACTCTATTTTTAACAGTCATAGACTGGGTGATGCGCCAGACAACAGAGGGCAGTCCAAGAGGAATAAGATGGACAACATTTTCTACATTGGAAGATCTGGAATATGCAGATGACATTGCACTACTAGCACATTCACATCAACACATCCAGGAAAAAACGGATAGACTTAATAAGTTTAGCCAGCAGGTGGGCTTGAATATCAATTTAAAGAAGTCTGAGGTCATGACACTCAATGTGAGCAACCCTGAGCCCATATCAGTAAGGAATCAGCAATTGGTACAGACAGATACCTTCACATACATAGGAAGCATAGTAACACCAGACGGCGAGGCAGGCAAAGACATCAACATCAGAATGAATAAGGCAAGAACAGCCTTCTTTAGCCTAAACAACATCTGGAAGTCCTCCCAATACAGCACAAGCACAAAATTAAGATTATATCAGAGCTGTGTGCTTTCTGTGCTTCTCTATGGTGCGGAATGCTGGAGAGTTACAGAGAAGGAAATGTCGAAATTGTCCTCTTTTCACACAACATGCCTAAGAAAAATTCACCGAATCTTTTGGCCAAATACCATCACTAACCAAGATCTGCTTACTCGTAGCAAGCAAGAGGACATGTGTGGTGAAGTGGGATGTTATAAATATTTATAGGGGACTTAGTGTACTGACTGAGATCAGCTGTGAAGGTATCTATATCTATTAAGAGTAGTGTATTACAGATAACCTTACTTGCTACCACATATCTATATATCTCAGTCAGAATTATTCTGGGATAGTGTGATGACTACGTTATGTGTCTAGGGTATGTGTATGATGAAGTGTAAGTCACAACAACAGACAGATAAACAATTTAATTTAATCCACTACTCTTGACAACACTGTGACACTCACATACATATAACACTCTATGAGAATATCTTAAGGAGTCACTGATAACTTTTCAAATAACAATATGTATTCATTTCTGTTATGAATGAATATGTGTCCTGATTCAATTACAAAGGAACCAGGAATCACAATCAATTTTAATTACAAGTATATGTACAGACTTTATCAATATGAATAATGTAGTGACATATATTATTAAAAATATCCTATGTGTGTCAGTTGTGTAGTGGTAATATGAGGTAATACTGGTTTGTTTTGTTCAAGCTCTGTTGGTATTTGTCATCATGACTTCAATAGTTTGTCTTAGGGACTAGTATTGGAGATGTTCTCAGTTCCTGATATTAAGACAATTAAATTCCCCTCTGAATGTTATTTTTACAAAGTTATTTCAAGATGAGGGGATATAATGTTGAGCTCAGCTGGCCAAATCAGCTTATCTTGCGTGATGGCGGCAGGAAAGGACTCCTCTGCTCGAATTCTCCTCTGGGCTCTGGAGACACCTCACTGATAGCTAAATGAACCAAGGAGTATGCTGTCCGACTCTGGATTCAGCAAAGCTCTGACCAGGTGCTGCTCAGTACCATCAAGACCACGGTCCCTGAAAACAAGAAGGATGTACCTTCTACTTCATAACTAATTGATACTCTAGTTCTACACTGAGCACAATACAACACAAACATTGAGTTCAGAGCGTTAGGCCAGCTGTCAGCTTCATCTGAAATACTTTATACCAGCATTACCCTCCTTAATGGTCACTACGCCTCTGCACTTCCAGCATTATTTCTGTCTAATCAATCATCCAGGTGTCAGTGTACTATTTGGCCATTCCATGCCGTTTTACTTCCCTCCGACACCCTCTGTTCAGGCTGGAGCATTATAGGCTTTATCTCCTGTTTGCCACTGAACTACACATATATATACAGGCATAAATTAACAATTTACATTCAATTTTCATTAAAAGATACTGGATGGTTCAAGCTTACCACAATTTCATGGAAATAAACACAGATACGTTGATTAGCAATGAATTCTGGCACAATTACTGGCACAAATTCCCATCTGCTTATGTTCCAGGCTTTTATTTTAACACAAATATGAGCTGGCTTCAACGCACTGTTGCTTTATCAAGATTATTTGCACTAGTGGTCTCGAACTAACGCTCCTAAGTGAGTATATCAGCGAGTCTAGCCAATGAGGCCACGTTTCGACAAGTGTTTGAAAAAATGTTACCTTTTCACGTCTCCCCTAACAACGAAAGATAGTATTTATAGCCCGACCAATCGTGGTTAGTCTTTCATTTGTTGCGCTCCAATCAATTTGGAGTTTACATGGTAGGCTAATTCTGTAACGTAAGATTTTTTTCAAACACGTTATAAAAAAATTTTATGAGCAGAAATGATTCCATGCTGTCAGGCATCCCCACTATTTTATTTTGGGTATAATTTATTAATTCCTGGACTATTTGCGTAACGTTTTACATATTCTTTGTCAGCAAGCCCTAAGGAACCCAAATATCCAAATTTAAAAGAGCTACGTGGCTGCGTTCAAAATATGTATTTTCTACCTCCTGTTTCGAAGATGTGCTGTCTGGGTACTGTTATGTTTTCAACCGTAAACCCATCTATTGTTATCTTTCCTAATAAGCGTTTTTTTATGATTTATAAACCTAACTCTGGGATGGGTAATGTATTTTATCACTGTCCGTCTGAAAAAAAGTTAGTGCATGTAGTCTTACACGCGTGATGGCAGCATTTGTGTATCGCGCGACGCGGGTTGGGGGTGGCATTAATAGCGAGACGCGTGTTTTAATTTTGCATGCGTTCGGCTTTATTCGCCCCTCTCTCTTCTCGCTATCCTTTAGTCCATCTGTCTTTTGATCTTGGTAACATAGTGTAGAAAAAAGACATGAATGGAATTTAAAATTTAGGTCAACTTGCATATTTCAAGGTTTTTCTTAGAAAGGCAGCACATTTTATTGTGTGTTTGGGAAACGCGTGTATGTTGCAGAAGGCCTTTAATATCAACGTGAAAGCGTTACAATTTGCCGACGAAGTAGAAAACAAGGGGGAATTTCGAGACCCTTGTTTGTGACAGCACTGTTATTTACCATTGCTCTTTTCTTTTATTTATTATATGTATTTATTAGGCTTTATATTTACTTGATAATTTATATATGGGGATTAGAATATTCCACGACACCTCCCCTCTTAAAACAGACATTATATGTCAGTCCTTTATTCTATATTCACATAGAGAAATTTATTATTATTTCTGGGGTTTACGGTGATTCTCATCACACGGATGGCGGCTTAAAAAAATCCGCTCCCAAATTGGTTTTTCCAGATATATACTCAATGCTAAAATTATATGGAGCCAGAAGTAAAGACCATCGGAGTAACCTAGAGTTCTCATGCTTAGCCTGTGCTAGAAACGATAAAGGTTTGTGGTCTGTTTGCAACTTAAATGCCTTCCCATATAGATAAATATTGAATTTCTTTATTGCCCATATTACTGCAAGACATTCTTTTTCGCTAGTTGAGTAGTTGATTTCAGCTTTATTCAACTTTCTGCTAGCATATGCCACTGGGCTTAATTCCCCATCCAATGCATCTGATTTCTGTAGTAGAGTTGCTCCTAGCCCAATATTACTTGCATCCGTCCTTACTATGAATTCTTGACTTAAGTCAGGTAATTTCAAAATGGGTTTACTTGTGAGCTTTTCCTTCAATTCTTGGTAAGTCATTTCACATTGTGGTGTCCATGTAATGCGATCTGGATGTCCTTTACGTGTCAATTCAGTTAACGGTGCACATATGGAATTAAAGTTTTTGATATACTTCTGGTAGAAACCACATAATGAGACAAAGGATCTCACGTCCTTCTTGGTTTGTGGTCTCGGGGCTTTCTGTAGTTTCTCTAAATTCTTTGGGTCAGGGGTCATGTTTCCCTGATAAACTGTGTGTCCCAAAAATTCCAATTCTTTACATCCAACGCAACATTTGGTTGGTCGGGCTGTTAAATTTGCCTCCCTAAGTCGATCAAACAGCATGTTCAGAGAGTCAATGTGTTCCTCAAATGTTTCTGTTGCTATAAGGATATCATCCATAAAATTTGTTATACAGGGATTATTCAGAGGATCCAATAATTTTCTCATCATTCTAGAGAAGACACTAGGCGCATTCTTCAATCCAAATGGCAATCTATTAAACTCATAGTGTCCTTCTGAGGTACTAAAAGCTAGGTATGGTCTAACCTCAGGCTTTACTGGAATCTGATAGTATCCTTTACTCAGATCCACTTTTGAGAAATATTTAGCTTTATTTAGCCTGGCAAACAGCTGATTTGTATCCGGCAATGGATCCACCTGTCCTTCTGTAATAGCATTCAGTCTCCTGTAATCTATACAGAGTCTATGTTCTCCAGAGGGCTTCCTTAAGAGTACTACACCGGAACTATACGAAGACTCACTGTGCGAAATAATTCCTTCCTTCAACAGATAGTCTATCTCTTCCTTCAAAGCTTTCTCCTTAGCAAACGGAATCGAATATGGTTTCATACAGACAGGTGTGGAGTCTATTAGTTTCATATCATATTCCAATAGGTTTGTATGCCCTGGTCGGTCTGTTAACACCTCTGCATGATTATTTAGAACCTGTTGCACTCTCTCTTTCTGAGTTTTCGTTAAATGTGTACTGATTTTCACCTGTGCTGCTGTCTCACAGGGGTGTAATGGATATTCAAATGATGAAAGTGGTTCCTTTTTCATCTCCATGGCGATGGACAAGGTCAACAAGTGTGTCTCTTCCTGATGTTCTCTTTCCAAATATTTCTTCAGGAGATTCACATGATAGATTTTTTCTTTCCCCTTCTTATCTATCTTATAATTTGTTCTAGACACCTTCTCTAGAACTGTATATGGACCCTGCCATCCAATTTGTAACTTATTCTGACTCCCAGGCAAAAGAAGCAGTACTTTCTCTCCCACAGCAAAATTTCTGTCTTTCGCCTTCCTGTTATAATAGGCAGCATGTTTCTTCCTGGCTTGTTTCAAATTTTCATTGGCAAGTTTCCAGCCAGTTTTTAACCGAGTGGTCAGCTCATTCACATATTGGTATGAAGATGTAATGTTTTCCTCTGCCTTTTCATCAGTCCACGTTCTTAACATAGCTACATGTGGACCTTTAATTGTGTGGACCTATTTGTCCATGTACCGGTATGGTCTCTTCCACTCGAAGCTTTATAGTGATGATTTTTCCTCCCAGAATTATCATTCACAAAACGACCGCTACCAATTTTTCTTTTGGGGCTTTCTCCCCACTTAAAATTCTTGATGAGAGATTTCCTCTCTACATCTTCTTCCTCCAGTTTGTTTAAGTCCGATTGAGGGATTGTCGGCTTATCCTGGGGTAAGACATCTTTTTGCACTCTCCGCATAGTGGCCATTGTAAAACAGTTAAGTGAAGCTTGTCCGTGAAAAGGGGCTTCCCATTCCATTTGGTCCACTTTATCAAATTTATATCTCTTTTTATTATCAGGCCTAATTTTGCCCCGGGGCGTGTCCAGGTCCTGATCCATGTTCCCACTTGTGGGTGTTCCCTCATGTGCTATGCTACACCTTTCTACAAAGTTCTCAATGTCCCATCTTGCTTTGGGCCAATAATAATTGTGAGCCACCTTTTGAATGATGGTACCTATCTTCTCATGGTCCCCATCTGGTTTCACATGTAGGCTCCTTATTAATTCTGTCCTGTATCTTTTAGGAAGTACCAGTTGTCCCTGACCTTTGGATCTAGCTCCAGTCTTCCTATACATCAACTTGTTTTTCATGTAAAAATCTCCCTTGCCTGGAGTTGTATGACAAGTTGACAATTTTCTGAAACAAGGCTTGAGTGTTTTATCCCCAGCCTGTGCCTTCCTCATCTCTTCTGGAGTGGTATCTAACATAATATCCTCCTCCTGTCTTGAGGTCGACCTGACCTGAAGGGTTGCCATATACACAGGTTTCCTTCTGCAACGGTCAGTGTCATGATTGTCCATCTGACAATTCTTACACCACCTTTTTTCCTTGGTTGAAAGATTTTCTTTCATCATATTTCCTTTCATCGAATTGTGGGAATTTATTTTTATTTTCATACCGTGGCCTATCAATTGGTGCTTACCTTTATTTTGATCCTTAGGATCAAATTTATTAAAGTTCTGTGGTGCCCTAAAGTTATCCACTTGTTTCTTTTTATTACCTGTTACCTCTGCTTGAGCTGCTTGATACCTTTCAGCAACATTTAGCAACTCATCCAGCCTCTCTGCACCTTGTTCCATGAGAAACTTTCTCAGGTCTGGAGCCATGGACTCTCTTAATTGCTCTATAAGGACCATTTCCTTAAGATCTTGGGTTTTCCCCAAAGAAGTCCATTTCTCCAAGTATGTCTCTATTCGTGCAGAGAACTGGTGATAGGTTTCACCTGACAGTAGTTTAGCATTCCTAAATTTTTTCCTATAGAATTCTGCATTCTTTTCATACCTTAACAAAAGAGCCTGCTTTAGCATGTCATAATTTTCCTGATCACCTCTGCTCATTTTTGCAAAAACTTCATAAGCTGCCCCACGAAGTCCCTGAGATAACTTTAAGCTCCACCTTTCTCTCTCTAACCCATACGTGGTAGCTAATAGTTCATACCTATTTAGGTAGCTCTCTATATCATCGTCTTTCTCAACAAAATGATCTAAATGAAAATTCATAGCTGAGGTTGAGGCTCCTTGAGTAACCGTAGCATCAGAGGCAAAGGGACTGGCACCATTTTCAGGAGCATGGCCTTGAAACTCAAACTCCCTTAGTCGTAACTCATGTTCCCTTTGTAATCTTTTATCTTCTGCTTCCCTTTCTGCAGCTAATTTCCTCTCTTCCCTTTCTGCAGCTAATTTCTTCTCTTCTCTTTCTGCAGCTAATTTCTTCTCTTCTCTTTCTGCAGCTAATCTTTTGTCTTCTCTTTCTGCTTCCAATTTCTTAGCCTCAGCCTCAATCTGCAACCTCTTAATTTCCCTTTCAGCCTCTAACCTTCTTTCGGCTTCAAACCTTCTTTCTTCGCGTTCAATAAATTTGTCACATTCCGTGGTGACATAGGCAACCATAACTTGCCCATCTAATCCTAACTCTTTTGCAGTCTGAACAGCAGCAGATCGAAACTTGGCCAGGTCCGCCATTGTCTATCAGGTAAATTTCTACAATGTCTAACCAACAATTTAATCTCTAAATATATCTAATGGACAACACAGGCACCGTGAGCTCAACCTTATTTAATTCCACCCAAGGATACCTTTTAATTCTTATATTCCCTGAAGTGAATTACCCCCAATATTTTTAATAGGGAAAGATTCAAAAATCCCAAGAGCGAGACCCCAATATATGTGGTGAAGTGGGATGTTATAAATATTTATAGGGGACTTAGTGTACTGACTGAGATCAGCTGTGAAGGTATCTATATCTATTAAGAGTAGTGTATTATAGATAACCTTACTTGCTACCACATATCTATATATCTCAGTCAGAATTATTCTGGAATAGTGTGATGCTACGTTATGTGTCTAGGGTATGTGTATGATGAAGTGTAAGTCACAACAACAGACAATAAACAATTTAATTTAATCCACTACTCTTGACAACACTGTGACACTCACATACATATAACACTCTATGAGAATATCTTAAGGAGTCACTGATAACTTTTCAAATAACAATATGTATTCATTTCTGTTATGAATGAATATGTGTCCTGATTCAATTACAAAGGAACCAGGAATCACAATCAATTTTAATTACAAGTATATGTACAGACTTTATCAATATGAATAATGTAGTGACATATATTATTAAAAATATCCTATGTGTGTCAGTTGTGTAGTGGTAATATGAGGTAATACTGGTTTTCTTTTGTTCAAGCTCTGTTGGTATTTGTCATCATGACTTCAATAGTTTGTCTTAG
Organism: Oreohelix idahoensis; assembly: GCA_024509875.1. Classification (NCBI taxonomy): domain Eukaryota; kingdom Metazoa; phylum Mollusca; class Gastropoda; order Stylommatophora; family Oreohelicidae; genus Oreohelix; species Oreohelix idahoensis. The sequence continues at coordinate 41,128 of JAMPIV010022329.1, read as the reverse complement.
GGACTAGTATTGGAGATGTTCTCAGTTCCTGATATTAAGACAATTAAATTCCCCTCTGAATGTTATTTTTACAAAGTTATTTCAAGATGAGGGGATATAATGTTGAGCTCAGCTGGCCAAATCAGCTTATCTTGCGTGATGGCGGCAGGAAAGGACTCCTCTGCTCGAATCCTCCTCTGGGCTCTGGAGACACCTCACTGATAGCTAAATGGACCAAGGAGTATGCTGTCCGACTCTGGATTCAGCAAAGCTCTGACCAGGTGCTGCTCAGTACCATCAAGACCACGGTCCCTGAAAACAAGAAGGATGTACCTTCTACTTCATAACTAATTGATACTCTAGTTCTACACTGAGCACAATACAACACAAACATTGAGTTCAGAGCGTTAGGCCAACTGTCAGCTTCATCTGAAATACTTTATACCAGCATTACCCTCCTTAATGGTCACTACGCCTCTGCACTTCCAGCATTATTTCTGTCTAATCAATCATCCAGGTGTCAGTGTACTATTTGGCCATTCCATGCCGTTTTACTTCCCCTCCGACACCCTCTGTTCAGGCTGGAGCATTATAGGCTTTATCTCCTGTTTGCCACTGAACTACACATATATATACAGGCATAAATTAACAATTTACATTCAATTTTCATTAAAAGATACTGAATGGTTCAAGCTTACCACAATTTCATGGAAATAAACACAGATACGTTGATTAGCAATGAATTCTGGCACAATTACTGGCACAAATTCCCATCTGCTTATGTTCCAGGCTTTTATTTAACACAAATATGAGCTGGCTTCAACGCACTGTTGCTTTATCAAGATTATTTGCACTAGTGGTCTCGAACTAACGCTCCTAAGTGAGTATATCAGCGAGTCTAGCCAATGAGGCCACGTTTCGACAAGTGTTTGAAAAAATGTTACCTTTTCACGTCTCCCCTAACAACGAAAGATAGTATTTATAGCCCGACCAATCGTGGTTAGTCTTTCATTTGTTGCGCTCCAATCAATTTGGAGTTTACATGGTAGGCTAATTCTGTAACGTAAGATTTTTTTTCAAACACGTTATAAAAAAATTTTATGAGCAGAAATGATTCCATGCTGTCAGGCATCCCCACTATTTTATTTTGGTTATAATTTATTAATTCCTGACTATTTGCGTAACGTTTTACATATTCTTTGTCAGCAAGCCCTAAGGAACCCAAATATCCAAATTTAAAAGAGCTACGTGGCTGCGTTCAAAATATGTATTTTCTACCTCCTGTTTCGAAGATGTGCTGTCTGGGTACTGTTATGTTTTCAACCGTAAACCCATCTATTGTTATCTTTCCTAATAAGCGTTTTTTATGATTTATAAACCTAACTCTGGGATGGGTAATGTATTTTATCACTGTCCGTCTGAAAAAAAGTTAGTGCATGTAGTCTTACACGCGTGATGGCAGCATTTGTGTATCGCGCGACGCGGGTTGGGGGTGGCATTAATAGCGAGACGCGTGTTTAATTTTGCATGCGTTCGGCTTTATTCGCCCCCCTCTCTCTTCTCGCTATCCTTTAGTCCATCTGTCTTTTGATCTTGGTAACATAGTGTAGAAAAAGACATGAATGGAATTTAAAATTTAGGTCAACTTGCATATTTCAAGGTTTTTCTTAGAAAGGCAGCACATTTTATTGTGTGTTTGGGAAACGCGTGTATGTTGCAGAAGGCCTTTAATATCAACGTGAAAGCGTTACAATTTGCCGACGAAGTAGAAAACAAGGGGGAATTTCGAGTACCTTCTTTGTGACAGCACTGTTATTTACCATTGCTCTTTTCTTTTATTTATTATATGTATTTATTAGGCTTTATATTTACTTGATAATTTATATATGGGGATTAGAATATTCCACGACAACATGCACACCATCATTGCTGGCAGACGCTGGAGCTGGGTTGGTCATGTCCTCAGAAGAGACCCCGATGCCATCACAAGAACAGCTATGCTTTGGACCCCTGAAGGAAAACGAAAGAGAGGCCGACCAAAAACAACCTGGCAGAGGACTGTGGAGGCTGAGATGCAAAGAATGAACTAGAGTTGGGGCACTGTACGAAGGATGGCCACCAACCGAGCAAAGTGGAATCAATTTGTTGTTGCCCAACAAGACGCCACTAGGCGTGATGGCCACTGACTGCTTTGACGGTCGGCGGCTAAGGATCAAAGAAGAAGAAGAAGTGGACAGTAGAGTGAGATGGAAGTCTGAAGGGTAGACATGTATATAAATTGTTCAAGGCTCCAACAAGAACGTGTTAGGTAAATAGAGAGCCTACAATTCCTAGCAATAAGAAACTTCTTAGACTGCAACTAGGAGTGGGCTATTTTAGAATAGAAGAACCTTACTGTGCAGTGTATCTAGAAAAAGATAATATAGAGTATTTCCTATTAAAATGTAGGCGATATGAACAACAGAGAAAACCATTATTAGATTATTTACAGGCATGCATTTCATCCATAACTGTGGAACAGGTTTTGAGAATAGATAGACTTAGAGAATTGCACTATTTAGTAGAGTATAAAAAGATCTAAAATTAATATATAAGGATCAGTGACGGGTTGCTCATTGGGATGATGGCAGATAATTGGTGGATTGGGTGTCATCTCTGGGATTTCTCACTCCTTTTCATCTTGTTAACACCAGGGCAGTTATGAGAGATTTTACTGTTTACCTTTTTCTGTATTCTTTCTTGTTGTTTGTATTTGTTTTGTATTTTATTTTTTTGTTTTGTTTGTTTTATTTTTTTGTACAAAGGGGAGGGCACACACACCTTCATTCACACAATTTTACAGTTTTGATTTACTATATTTGAACTGAGTGAAGGGGAGTCACGATATTATATATAGATATTAAATTAGATTTTGTTATCTTGAATTTACTACATTACTAGCGGTCATACCCAGCCCAGCCCGGGTCCACGTCGGAATGACTGCAAGTCGGGTTTGGTGCGAATCGTTTTAGGAAGGTTTAACTTTTTTTGGTTTTAAATGTACTGTTGCCCCATCAAGGGTTGAACATGATACTTTTGTCCATTAAAACAAAAAAAAGGTATCTTACACTTTTAAAATGATTAACTTTGCCTCGTTTGGGTGAGGTGCGCCCAGGTCAAAGTAGAAACAAAATCCGTCGGTTATATTAGGATGCAAGTACAAATTTAAAAGATCTTGGGGTCTGGTGACAGTTCTCAGACATACATTTGCATATATATATATATATAGTAGAGACCTTCACAGCCGAAACTATACCTGTGATACCAGTGCTCTTTTCCGATACTGGGTTAAATTCATTTGTGATTTAGACAGAATTCTTTTCTCGTCTATCATTTACTATAAACAACACTCTAAAACCATTTGCTGCAATGACCACCAGTTATGCACAATGCTACAACATACATATGTGGAAGTGAACCTCTGTCTGTGAGGCTAATTACACCCTCACTGACTCTTGAAATCATCCATTGGTGAAACATGTTGAGAACCCAGCACTGCACACTAAGCTTGGAGAAGTCACTTGAGCCCCAGACGTGATTCTTTGGCTTTGACCTGGTTGACTGCATGCAGTGGGATCTCACTTTGGACCCAGTGATATGCAGGGGGAGCTGAGGAGTGGCTCTGTGCAGGACGTGACAATTCCTTGGGAGAGCCCAGAACCAAAGTACAGTATTTTAGCTCTGCATAGTTGGAGAGCCCTCTTGGATGGCGGGGAATGCACATTATACCACACACTTCTTACTCCTAGCTTAGGACTAGATGTCACAATCCTTTAAATGCAAGCCAAGCTGGAGAAACTAGAGCTCATGACTTCAACTCAACACGTTTTGGAATGGCAGAAAAAGCCTAGATCTACGAGTACATTGTAGATAATACCAAGGAGTCTTCACCTTGGTATTGGCTGCTAAAGAGCGAGAATTAGAAACCTACCCACCACAAAAATATTTATAGAACGTGTGATATCTATATCCACACACTGGGATTCTTACCGGTGCTATAGAGTTTGTGCACTGTGCTGAGATCCTCCTTGTGTGATCTAAGGGAGGAGATCAGAGCACTGATGGAATTGTCCGTGTGCAATGAAGATAGTCGTCAAAACCAAACCAAACTATTTAATCCATTTCAAGTTGGCAGTATACAATTATTGTATTTACTAGATGTAACTGTAGCGAAATCTGTGAAATAATCGCTAAATTAAGTAAGATTTTAAGCCTATGATAAAAAATAAACCCGCCCATGCGTGGTTGCCTATCGTCATCTTCTACGCCAGTAGAGCGCTGAATTTTGTGCAGTGGTAATGCTTAGAAAATGATCTCGCCGTCAAATCTGACATGCTTTCCTAGTTCGTCCTTGAGAATTAAATATAACAGTTTTGCAGGGTCAAGGAGTATTTGTTCCCAAGACCGAGTGAGAGAAGAAACGGAGGAGGATGAAGGAGCGACAGAAGAAATGCTACCATTGTCACGCGTTTGGGTTTTGAAACGCCAAATTGTAATGAGCGAGCGACAGTATTGCCTTTAGCAGATGTGAAAAACAAGACGCAAAGCCACATGCCTTGTACTATATTCTCGCTGTTGAAATGTATAAACACACACGCAGACAGCTCTCATTTCCTAACTAGTAGTGTATTTCTGACGTAACCCAAACAAGTTGGTTTATTTGAATAAAAATGATAGAGAAGGGGGGGAAGATGGCCGACTTATGGAAAAGTATATAATTGACGACTAACAGTGAAAAATAGTAAAATCCAAACGACAATGAATATGGCCATTAAAATCATATATATGGATAGCTTAGAGTCTCCTGAGCAATAATATGTTTTAATATACATAGTAGTCCAATTATTAACCAAGATATTGAAATAATACTATATATCTACGAACGGTAAGACGGACGGACTGTTGTTTTTGCTCATTTTATCCATAACGTTATTTGGGGACACAAGTTTAAAAAGAGGCATTAGAGTGATTCAAATCTGATTGGTTAGTATTGGAGTATAGGAAGGAGGGTATTGGTTGGTAAAAAGGCTAAATATATTTTGCAGACTCACTCCTAGTATGTTTGGAGTTTTGTTTTTTTCAAATTTGAATTGAATAGCTAGACCCTCACTGTGATTGGGCCAGTCTAGTGATATTGGCAAAAAGATTCCAAGGCTTGACGCCATTTGATACAAAATTGTTAGTATGCAAGCTGCGTTGAGAACAGCAGTGCTAAGCGTGAAATAAAAACCTTGGCAGTCTGAACGAGGGCAAAGCTGAACTTTATTTTAATGCTAATGCCAGTCAACGTATGTTTGTGATATTTCCATTGAATTGTGGTAAGAACGAATTTATTAACCTTGTTATTACAAAAATTTGGTGTAAGAGATACTGCTATATGGGGAATGTTTCACGACTAAGTACATAGGTCCCCTAGCAGACTTATGCAGGGCCTGTGGTGTTGCTCACACGCAGTAGAATTGACATGAGTTGTATAACTTAAAATGATTTCCACAGTTACCAGTGGGAAGGCTAACCCACATTATCCTATGGGAGAGAATCATTGTTGAAGTGTCAGAGGCGTTGTAGCCATTAGGGAGAAGAATAGGAGCACTGATATGAATTGTTATCTCAGATGAGAATGGTTGAAATGGGTTGGTCAGAGAGATCTGACCCTTTTCTTTTTATTGAAATATACCATGTATTACTTGTGGAATGATATTGTAGATTTGTTATAAAGAATCATAACCTTGTTTCAGGGTTTTTTGTTCTGGTACTACTAAGCTAGTGCCAGAACCCTGGTGTATTTATCTTCGTGAAAGAAAATTGAAATTTTGCTGGTACATGCTGTCTACCACACTACACCAGGGACTGTCATATTGGTCATTCGATTGAAATTTTTGCTGGTACACGCTGTCTACCACGAATCAACCCATGAAATAAAGGAGATTGTCAGCATTTTAACTACAACCAACAGAAAGATAAGTGCCATTGTGTCGGCACTAAGACGTACATCCACTAATATTCAAACATAATAAATAAAATATTTGACTGTTGAATAAACATTCCACAAGAGATAAAGAAAAGAGAGGGGATGATGAGAACACCCCAACCCACCATTAGCTACCAGTGTTAACTTAGTCTACAGTAATACCAAAATATAATTAGAGTGTAATATTTCTTTATATTGTGGTATTTAATTTATGTAAATAAAACCAACCCAAAAGGACTTGAACAATTACTTCTGTCCACCAAAAAACACAGCGAGGCCCAGAATCTATACCTAAACACCAAGAAGACCAAAGTATTGACAACAGACAAAGTAAAGACCAAACCAGAAATTGAAATTGATAACGAAGAACTGGAAAGTGTCAATGAATTCGAATACTTAGGATCAATCATTAACAGCTCTGGCGACTGTGCAGTAGAAATTAAAAGAAGACTTGCAATTGCTTCACATATGCTAATACAGATGAAAAACCTATGGCAAGGCACAAGCAAAGAAACAAAGTTACAACTGATCAGAGCATGTATATTCCCAGTAGCAACATACGGCTGCGAGACTTGGACACTCAATAAAACAGTTGCAAAAAAAGATTACATCATTCGAAATGAAATGCTACAGAAGGATGTTGAGAATACCCTGGACAGAAAAAAAGACCAACAGAGAAGTACTGCACTCACTAAACGTACAGGAACATTGGCTCCTAAATACCATCGCAATAAGGAAGCTGAAATTTTTCGGTCATATAAAAAAGACATAATAGTCTGGAAAAAAACAGTGATGGAAGGCATGGTCCCTGGAAAAAAGGGGAAGGGGTCGACCTAGACGACGGTGGACCCAGGACATCACAGAGAGTCTGAACTTGTCTTTGGCTGATGCAGGTCGACTTGCCCAGAATCGTGATGCGTTCAGAGCAGCTGTAATGGAGACAACGTTCTGGAAAGAATACGTCACATGATGAAATAAAACCATAAATTTCATTTTGTTGTTGGTCCTGACTCAGAAAATTCTGAATCAGGGCAAATAAAATTGTAATATAGCCTATTACATAATATTCAGCCACAGACTTCTATAAGATATATCCTAGAGTGTTAGTCTGTTTGTGGTTGTTGTATTGACCCAGTCCTATTTATGTGATAGAATTAAAGTGTATTTGTATTGATTTGACTTACACTGCATTATACCATCATTACCCTAGACACTTAGACGTAGTCACATAACTAATAAGTAAAGATATAGTGCCAGGTGAGATCATATGGTGGTAGCAGATAGGTTCCCTGAAAATACTGAACCATCAACTACTAAACTCAGGGGCCTACACAGCTGACCTCACTTGGTAGACAAATAATATTAAATAATAACCTCTATAACACCAAATCCACCACAGTAACCTTGTTATCATTATGAAATTATCTGGCCTTTAATGCTTCTGTCTAAATGGTATTCAGTCTAACCTGAGTCTGAATCAGGTGTTGCCAGTTTTTCTTTTACTGCCACGGAAACTTTCCACTGTGATCAAACTGTACCATCATTTACTCCGTTCCATCCGGGCTGAGAAGGGATTACTGTTGCCCGTGAATGAATTCCAGCTTAAACCACTAACTAAAACTGTAAGCAGCTCCATTAGGTCTATCCTGCACAGAGGCTACCTCTCAGTTCTCCAGCTGCATGGCCAAAGCTCCAAGAATAGTTTGCCGCAGAAAAAAGTGGCCCACACCATGATTCCCTCCCACCGTGTGGATCATGCATTGTATATCAAGCTGGAGGGAAATCACTTAATTTTAGCACTGGCTTTTATCTGGTAGACTGCATTCAAGATGACCCCCTCCCTTTCCACCACAGACACCATAGATAGATGACAGGTGAGGGAGATGACTGTGTGTAGAGTGTGATGATTCATTAGGACAGTCCAGAGCTAGAGCACAGTATTTTAGCCCTGCGTGTTTGAAGAACCCCCTGGATGGTTGAGAGTGGACAGTATGCTGCTTCTCTTTTCCCCTGCTAGCTTTAAAACCAGAGCCAGGAAAAATACTTGGGAGAGAAACTGGAGCTCATGATTCCAATTCAACAAGTTGCAGAAAAGCTACAGGAAAACCCTAGTTCTACACTCTAGATAATGCCAAGGACGTCAACTTGGCAATGGCTGCAAAAGAGCAACAAGCTCAGTAGCCCTATTTAAACAACATCTCTATAATCTGTTCAGTCACCATGTTAGTTTCTGAACCAACAATAACAACTCTAATCTATTTAGTCACAATGTTAGTTTCTGTACCAACCAGAACAACTCTAATCTATTCAGTCACAATGTTAGTTTCTGAACCAACAATAACAACTCTAATCTATTTAGTCACAATGTTAGTTTCTGTACCAACCAGAACAACTCTAATCTATTCAGTCACAATGTTAGTTTCTGAACCAACAATAACAACTCTAATCTATTTAGTCACAATGTTAGTTTCTGTACCAACCAGAACAACTCTAATCTATTTAGTCACAATGTTAGTTTCTGTACTAACCAGAACAACTCTAATCTATTCAGTCACAATGTTAGTTTCTGAACCAACAACAACTCTAATCTATGAGTCACAACGTTAGTTTCTGAACCAACCAGAACAACTCTAATCTGTTTAGTCACAATGTTAGTTTCTGAACCAACAAGAACAACTCTAAAGTCACAATGTCAGTTTGTGAACAATAACAGCATTGCATATAACCGTGTGTTACCAGAGTCCAATAGGGGGAGCAAAGAATAGCAACAGTGTGACCCACACGTTGTAAGAAGCGACTAAGGAGGGTTGGGCATGAGATTGGCTACGATAATCTGTAGACAATTTAAGCCACTAAAGAAAACTCCAAAGATCACTAACTGGAACTGATACTAGAACCAGGCAAGTGCCAATGGAACAAGAGATGAGAAGAAGATGCTGGCGACGGCGTGTCCACACACTGAGGAAACCTGTTGATAGCTTTGTAAGTCCTTGGTCTAGAATCCCCAGGGTAACAGAAGAAGAGGTAGACCGAAAAACACGTGGAGAAGAGAACTGGAGACGGAAATGAAACTGATGAGGAAGACATGGAAAAAAACTGTAGCAGATAGCACAGGACAGGAAGATTTGGTCTAAGTTTGTGAAGGCCTATGCTCCTTGGGGTGTTGAAGAATGATGATGATTATGATATAACCAACAATGCTTTAGCTTCTTTTTGTTAACATCAAACTTCTACGCTGGCGTCCATCACTACTCAAATATAAAACAACAAGTCGTATGCATAATTTGTGTATTTCAAGTTTAAATGCATTAAAAGTGCACCATAATTCAACTATCAACAATATTCTTGTTCAAGGCAACAGTAGCATCAAAACTTACTATTGATTAAACATGCCAACCAAAACATCAAAACTTAATATCCAATATACATCATCAAATGTTATCTATTAATCATTACAACTAAGACATCAGAACAATCTCAACTACACATGATAATTAATTATCAAAATGTATTTACTAATTGTCCCCACAAAAACATCAAAACTTAATATATATTACACATGAGTGATAATCATCAAAGTACATCTATTAATCATTACAACTAAAACATCAAAACTTAATATCTAGTACAACCAGTTATCAAAATACATCTATTAATCATCATGACCAAAATAAGAAAACTTAATATCCATTACACGTGATAATTAATCATCAAAACATATCTAAGCAACGATGGGGGTAAAACTGTAGAATGATGGAAAAAAAAACACAAATAGTGATACGTCTTACTGGGAGAAAGGACAAGAAAAAACCTCACGGTAGAAGGGGAACGACTAAGTAAGTAAGTAAGTAAGATACTAAGTGCGGCTTCTCGCAGATGATGTTTCTTCCACTAGCGTACTTCCTATACGTAAAGCCAATGCTTCTCAGCCAAATTTTCAGTTTTCTTAGTGTCACATTTTCTTTCGAATTGAACATTCTACAAATCTCTCTTCTAATCACATCCTTGTCAAAACTATCTACTACTTCCTTTCTTCCTGGTATTGATTGAACTGAAAATTCCATTAGCTTTGAGTAATTGATGAAATGAGCGTTTACTTAAACCCAAAGCGTGAATAGTTCTCTTTTCAGGATTTGAGAGACTCCGATACAGTTTACCACGCTTAGCTTCTCTGCAGAAATATTTATACATCTTCACTGTCATTGTATGCAGTGTAAGGAACTTGACTTTCATAACCATTGTATTACAGACCTAGAATACCGCAAGATACGCCTATGCACTGAAATACACAATCAGTAGAAAGGTTACTGAACACACCAGAAGGATCAATGTAATATTCAAAACAGTGCGGTAGTGAGCTGAAACACGGGGAAAATCACGTGAAATACGTTCAAGATGTTAAATCGAAATAGCTCACAAATATGAAGGGGTAAGCCCTGTCAATGCACGGTTGGACTAGGAGGTGGTCGATTTTGTATACTTTAAATAAAGACAATTTAAAACCATAAGTTTGTTAACGAGGAAAAAAAGTCCCCCTCAGGACATAGCGATCATTAGGTCATATGCAAAGTTGCAACAATTACGATCAAGTGGTTGCAGAGATATTGAATATTAAACAGCGGCAAACATTGTGAAATGCACTATAATACCAAAATAAAACTTTGAAATGGCTGTTATGAACCGGAAACTCCAAAAATCTTGTACACAAAAGACTTTCATTGCTACACAGCAACAAAACAAACAACCTCTTATCAGCTGTGTTTGGGCAATGAAGAATGTATGATAAAAAAAATTTAATCTGGGCACTACTGGGTCATCAGGATTGTAACGGATTAATGTAATCCTAATATTATGATAAAATGTAAAAAACTTGTCCAAGACAATTTTGTCCAATTCAGTCTAGACACTAAACCTCCAAGCTAGGAAAGGATTTACTGTACACAGATGAACTAAATTCAACATACAACAAATTGAACACTAGTGTGGTTAATATTTATAATATTTACAGTAACAGGTCAGACTGTCTTAGGTAAAAATTATCTAGGTCAGAGCTCTTCAGCTTCCTTGTTTGCATACGGATATTTGTATGCTGATGAACTTCCAGTGGCCCATTAAGATGGTCAGAACTTCTTCAAGTGCCATGCCTAGTGGCATAGGCTATCGTGCATTCTCACAACTTCCTGTCTACTGTAAGGTAAAGGATCCGGTTACACGGCCATTGAGGCATATTGGGAATATGGTGTTAGGCCCATATTTTCTTGACCGTCGGCACACTAGGGGTGATGTGGTCAGCATCACGCCGGCCGCCTTAACCTTCCCAGAGTTGCGCTGGTACCCATTTGGGGGCTGGGTCGACCCAGGAACCGTTTGCGGCCTAAAAAAATCCCACCTCATCTGGGGGATCGAACCATAGACCACTGAGCTAGGAAGCCAGTGCACTAACCACGCGGCTACTGTACTGTTTATTAAATCTATTGTATACTTCTTTCCATGCCAGGATGTCAAACTGACCAGTATTTTCTCTCTGTCATCCTCAATCTTCTCCATCTTGCTTCCTTCTAAAATGAGGAATAAGCTTGGTTAGAGTGCTCTCCTCTCGCTGCACAGTTATTGGGTTCTGAGATCGAAACCTGGTAGCGTCACACTCCAGTCTTCTTTGGTCCTTGGCCGCTGACTGACAAAGCAGTCGGTGACCATCGCGCCTGGTGGCGTCTTGTAGGGCAGCAACAAACTGTGTCCACTTTGCTCGGTTGGCGGGTCACCTTTTGTGTGGCGCCCCAGCTCTGTTTCCTGCTTTACATCTCTACCTCTACTGTTCTCTGCTGAGTAGCTTTCGATCAGTCTACCCAGCTGTAAATGGGTACCTAATTCTGCTCGTGTGTTTGGTTTGGTTTGAAGGATTATCTTCATTGCACACGGAAAACTTCATTAGTGCTCCGATCTCCTCCCTTAGATCACACAAGGAGGATCTCAGAACAGTGCACAAACTCTGTAGAACCAGCGAGAATCCCAATGTGTATATAAGGATCACACATTCTATAAATATTTTTGTGGTGGGTAGGTTTCTAATTTTTGCCAGGGCAGCGGCCTTATGGCCTACTCTTTATGATTTCCAACTGCTGTGGGATCTTTAACGTGCGCAACATGCACACGGGACCTCCTACTTTTTCGCCCTTATCCGAGAAGGTTAGGCATACGATCTTACTACCCAGGAGACCAGGGGGGAGTATGACATCCTTAGGACCACTGGTTGTGAAAAAAATTGTTCCATAAATTATATTCCCTCAACTGGGAATTGAACCCGGTACCTCTAGAACTTGAGGCAGATGCCATACCTCTAAGCCACTCCGACCCTTATACAACAAATATCAAAGGACAGAATTACTGTATACAACAATATACATCCATGTCAATCACAGAATAACTTCAAAAATAAGTAGGCCTAAACGTTTTATAAACAAAATTGCTTTTATTTATTTCAGTCAAATTAAAGTTCAAACAGTGAATCAGGGTTACTGAAATACACACTAAATGGCTGCCCCTGTGACCTGCAACGGTGCGATTACACAGAAAATCTTACTGGAGGCAGGGGTATAAACATTTGAGATGGAAACAAGCAGCGATACAGTATACAGGAGAACCTTGATAATCTAAACGAATTGGGACTGAGGGTAGTTCAATTTTTTAATTTACAGGTCTATACTTTTTATTAAAAAAAACCGAAATATTCTGTTAACCGAACTTTCTTTGGGCTACTTTTCAACCACAAGTTGAGCTATTTTTTTAGGATTCTGGGTGACGTTTGGCTATTTTTCTATCCCAATGTGGGTGACTTCTGGCTGTTTTGGACAACTCTGGGCTATTTTCGAACACAGCTTGGGTGACTTAGGCTACTTTTCAAACGCAGCTTGAGCAACATCTGAAAACAAAAAAAATCTGTTTCCGAAACAAAGCTGTCTGCGAGGATGTCAGATAAAAGGTTATAGACTTGTATTCGGATTTTCAAATATATAAAAAAACACTGCTATGGTGACTAAAAAAAAACATGGGCATAGAAATGAAAATACTCAGTTGTACTTAACATATTTTTTTTTATAGGTAACAGTCCGAATGAAACCTTCAACCACATTATTTTCTAACTTTGTTTCTTAGCTGTCAGTTCTCTCAGTCTTTTCAGTAGCAGTAGTCGATTTGGAAACTAACAGATCTGTTCCTTGCACAAACCCATCAGTCTCTTACATGGCGAATTCCTCAGCGCACGTAGACCCATCATCTGAATGGAATTTTTTTTTAAACTTGTTTTTAATATCTGTTATTGCTGACTTTCCTACCTCGTAAATTTTGCCTAACAAAGATTCGCTGTCTTCTTTTGAAAGCATGTTTAAAATCTCAGCCTTTGATTGAACTATTCAACATTTCTGCTTCCTTTTGGAAGATAAAGATACCATATCTGCAGTAGGGTATAATAAAACTGTGTAAACACAAGACAATCCCATGCGCACTAAGCAAACTCACCGAATGCTTGTGAGAGTTAAAAATAGATACTCTTCTCCACTATAACTCTCACTGCATTAAAAAATGCTGGCTAGTTAGAATTATCAATAACCAGGTTATCAAGGTTCTACTGTTATGTGGAAACCGTATACAGTATAAACTATTATTTTCTTCATCATTTCTTTGTATATGATATACTTATATTGGTCAGTGTCTATGAAACTTACATCACACAAAAAATGTGAACACAATAGCCTTCATGTTGTAGCTGCACAGACTGACTATACCACTTGACTTTAACTGCTGGCAGTAGCTGGTGTGCAGTATTAATACAACATGGTTTCACGCCTTTCCTAGTTTTAGTATATAAGCTTGCGCAACTCACCGCTTTCTCCTCCATGTACTGACACAAAGCATGGACATTGACACAAAGCATGGACACTGACACAAAGCATGGGCACTGACACAAAGCATGGGCATTGACACAAAGCATGGACACTGACACAAAGCATGGACACTGACACAAAGCATGGACACTGACACAAAGCATGGACATTGACACAAAGCATGGACACTGACACAAAGCATGGACACTGACACAAAGCATGGACACTGACACAAAGCATGGACACTGACACAAAGCATGGACACTGACACAAAGCATGGACACTGACACAAAGCATGGACACTGACACAAAGCATGGACATTGACACAAAGCATGGACACTGACACAAAGCAAGGATAACAGCGGAAAGCATCAACAAGTTTGAAGAAAGAAAATAATAAGAAAGTAATTACAAATGAACAATCAGATAATGAAGAAATAAAGGAATATAACTTCTAAGAGACAGCCTTCCAGCAGATGCCATCAAATTTGATAGTGACACATCTAGAGAGACATACAAACTTCTAGAAAAAGGCAGAGAGAAAAAACGTATCACCAGACAGAAATTATATCTGGTTATGTAAAAGCAAAAAAGGGAGATTTGCAAGAATCTATTACAGAAGAATAATAACAATCAGTGCCAGGAAAATTATTAAACAGAATCATCCTTGACATATTAAAAGAAGCCATAGACATACAACTGAGAGAACAACAAGCAGGTTTTTGACAAAACAGACCCTGCAGAGACCATTGTAAGTAACAGTAAAGCAGAGCTTGGAATTGAATTAACCACTGCTCGTGTGTTTGTTAGGGAAGCTCATGTGTTAGGGAAGCTCATGTGTTAGGGAAGTAGAGACAGTGAGGAAGGGAACTGGTCACCTGACCTAATAAAAAGCTGGACCCAGTATGGTCAAGTCTCTAACACTTCACTCCTCTAAGGCAGCTCCTGCCATGGTACTACTGTTACCTTTTATGAAAACATTCAAGAAGACATGGACAAATCTTCAATGAAATAGCACCGGGCACTAGGCAAGAGGCGCCTGGAATGTATTTGTTAACGGCCTATTAGAGACAGGGGAGCTAAAAAAGTACGAGGTCTGTTCAAATGAAACCCGTCCCAGTGGCTTTATAACAAATATATGTAAGGTACATCAGCAGGAGTAGTATAATTAAATACAGCAATTGTTATGAAGCAAGTACTCACTGGGGTTCTTTAGAAATAGTCACCATAGGCATTCAGACACGCATCCCACTGCTTGGGTAGACGGCGGATGCCGTCCGAGAAAAATGACTTTGGTTGCTTATTGAACCATTTGGTCACCGAGGCCCTGACGTCTGCATCGGAGTCGAATCGTTGTCCCTTTAGAGCTTTATTAAGGGTCCGAACAAATGAAAGTCACATGGTGACAGATCGGGGCTGTAGGCTGGGTGTGGCGGAACTTCCCACCTTTTCCTTGCTAACGCTTCCTGCACAATGTTCGCAACATGTGGACGAGCATTGTCGTGCAACAGAATCACACCACGCGAAAGCATGCCGGGTCATTTATTCTTGATCGCTGTATGCAGGTTGTCTAGTGTGTCTTTGTAGCGGATGGCATTGATGTTCCCGCCAGGCTCTTTAAAGTCTACCAATAGAAGCCCTTCATGGTCAAAAAATGCGGTCAGCAAAACCCTACCGGCGGAAATCTGTGACTTGAATTTTTTGGGTTTTGGTGATCCGGGATGTTTCCATTGCATGCTCGCTGATTTGCTGCACGGCTCAAAGTGGTGGCACCACGACTCATCGCCTGCCACTATGCGCAACAGAAATGCATCATCCTCCTCCTCGTAACGCAACAGGTGGTTCAAACTCCACCCCATGCGTTCTTCCTTATGGTGATCGGTCAGCATCCGTGGGACCCATTGTGAACACAACCTTTCGATACTTCAGTTTCTTCCTAACCACCATTTAAACTGTCCCAAGAGACACAGCGAATTCCTCTGTTAGCGAACGTAAGCTCCGACGACGGTCCACCCACCCGTATTGCTCCATCAATCTCGGCGATGGCTTCTTCTGTCGCATCAATATGCATCTGACCTGGCCGCAGAAGATCTTTCGTTAACTGACGTCCTTCTCGAAACATTCATGCCCAGTATTTCACTGTAGTCTTAGACACACTTTTGTCGCCATACACTGCTTTCATTCGGCGATGAATGTCGACTGGTCGACATCCTTCGGCTTTTAGAAACTGAATCACCGCTCGCTGATCGACCTTGGACGGATTCCTTATCTCACCGGCCATTATTTTAACGGTCTGCAGCACAACCAATGAATACTAGGAGAATGAACACTTACACAGTGGTACATTCGTATGTACTTATTACGTCAGATGTGACGTCATCATGCTCCTCCTACGAATGTCCACTTGGCGCAGCACGGTCGGGTTTCATTTGAACACGCCTCGTAGTAAATGAATAGGAAACTTATCTGCACGTATCAAAAGTTAAAGAAACTTTAACAATGGATCAAATAGTCTGAATTAATCATAGCATATGACCGTCGTCCTTTTAAATTTAATCAAAATGATACACTACTGTCTGGGGAAAGCCCAAACTATAATAAAGATCAAAGCTGCGGTATGTGATGCCCTCATCACCAGCATGCTTCTATACGGCAGCGAGACATGGACAACTCTGCTAAGCAAGAAAAAAAGGCTCAATACCTTCCATCTATGCCACACTCTTGGTACTTCATGGAAGGACAAAGTGTCAAATATCAAGGTACGCAGACGACGCTGGCTTGGCCATGTCCACTGAATGGAAGATGGGTTGCAATCCCATTGATACTATTTCTTTTTAGACAACTGGCAGATACAAAACAACAGCCAGACAACCACAGTTAAGATTCAAAGATGTGTGCAAGAGAGACTTGAAGGTACTGAACATAAATTCAGCATCCTGCGTGAACGAAGACGCAGACTACTTCCTACTACATCATCTCAGATTGGGGGAAAAAAAGGAGCTCATACAACAAGCAGAACAGAAAAGAACACATAGAATGGAATACCAGGCAAAACGCAGCTGAGAGTTATCACCTCATGGTTGCACCATCCCATTAGCCAGTCACAAATGGAGGAGGTCCCTGCTGCTGCTACCACTACCACCACTACTGCCTAGTGTCGTTCCCAAGAGTCTCTGATGAAACAAAGAAAACAAATATGGCCACTGCTTCCAGCCATGTCACAAAAGATTGCAACTAAGGTGAGGTGCTTACTAGTGCTGGAAACCCCACCATGTAAAACATGTTGCTATAGAAACCACAACAGCAACAGCATGTAAGTGCCTTGGTGCAGGCATCTTCTGTGGCTACTGCAGTGCTGGCGTCTGCTCCACAAAAAGCAGGAGAAAAAAAAGCAGCTTGCTTAATTCTGAACTACATATCAATCCAAAAAAGCAAATTAGAATCTCTGCATGTCCAGTGTTTTTAGTATTAGGTTAGATGGATACACATTAATATTTCTTGCTTTTACTTAACTCTTTACCGCCCAGCCCAGTTTACTACATCTTTATCTTAATGCCCAAGGCAAGGGGAGCAAGTCCATTATCTAACAAAGTGACCATCTAAAAAGAATTCGGCACTCTTCCGAATACCGGTCCCAAATGACTCAATACGGTTTGTGTTAGAAAATATCCCTTACAGGGCCTCATTTTGACATATAATAACAAAATATACGAGTAGAAATGAATGGGAAACTACTCTCGAAACACAGAAATTGCCAAAAGGGAACTTCTGGTGCCCGGTGAAGTGAAGTGAATACGTATTAATAATGTTAGAAGGTTATATGTTGAAATTTTCGCACAAAAGTTGTAAATACTGTCCGAAAACATGTTGCTTGTGACTGTAGCGCCACTTAAACTCTGCTAAATAAGAATATAACTTTCCACGACTAGTGCTGCCTTGGTAACGTTGTTTCCTCTTCGCTTGCATCCATACACCTTCAATAGTTTGGGTGTGAATTTCACTGTGTACAGGGTCAACGAAATTATTAGCATGAACAACAACCG
Organism: Oreohelix idahoensis; assembly: GCA_024509875.1. NCBI lineage: Eukaryota > Metazoa > Mollusca > Gastropoda > Stylommatophora > Oreohelicidae > Oreohelix > Oreohelix idahoensis. Next base: position 23,215 of record JAMPIV010022329.1, on the reverse strand, counting down.
TATGACCACAGATGCCATGGTTTAGTCGACCAACAATGTTGTAGCCTCGCCAAGCATCGGTGACAATCGTGGTTCCTGGTAAGGCATGATTATATATAATGCGTTCCAGTGTTACCGCATCTCGCCTTGCTACAACCCCCAACCAGCATTGACCACTACCGCGTTCAACCAGTCCAACTACCCACTGACCACGGCGAAATCGACCACGATGGTACTTGCGGTGAAAAAAGTAGCTCTCGTAAACTTCAATGAACACTGACTGTCCATTAGCATCAAATCCTCCCAACTGAGGGTTGTTGAGCAGCAGCCAGTTGTAACATTCTAAACGAAAATAGTTATTGTAATTAACAATAGTGTCATCACATGTTTCGACTTCACCTCGAACAGCCAGTAAAACATTATCATCACAATTTTTTCCGTTGCCAGTTCACAACTGGCAAAGAACGAACCTGTCCGTACACTGCAGCAACAATTACAATTATGGCACCACCAAGAGAATCTGTCAGAACATTCCAAACGAGAAACTAAAGACATCAGACATCCGCAAGAAGAACATGGCGTTTTTTATTAATCGGTGTATAGCAAGCCACTGTAACCATTGGAGTTTGTTGTTCATTAATGTGTACAAGTCACTAGGTCTGACATCTACAGCTGTTAGTTGTTGAACTGGTAGAACATTGTTGCTGATCTGTGTCAGAGCTGATGGTCTACCTGGCATTATTAATATTTTTATCTCAAATGCACAAATTCACAAGGAAAAATTATCAATTTATTCACAACTTTGGAAGAAAAGAAATGGTCAACTTCACTCACTGTATCGGAATATTGAAATGATAATGTTACAGCGGGGAAAAAAACTAGTAATTTTAGATTTTTTCCCCCCATTTTATGTCGCCCCTGAACCGGCATTACCAAATGAGGCCCTGTAAGGAATATTTTCTAACACAAACCGTATTGAGTCATTTGGGACCGGTATTCGGATTTTGACAAAAATTCATTAAAAACAAACTGAGTTAAAATTATGTTTATTAATTTTAAATACACACAATTGAATCATGTACCAACTGCGGTATTTTTAATAATAATAATAAAAACTGAAGTAATCATAAGATGCAGCATCTAGATCTAGAGTGCGTTTAGGTCCAAGGTTTCCTACTAAGACACAAAATTCAACTAAAGTGTGTTTTGTTGACAAGTCTATTTCGTTCGATCTGTCGTCAGTATCATTACTACTTTCACTAGATTTAATTTTGTCACTGCCGCTGCCACGAATCTAAATCGGGTTCGTATTCAATATCCACATCTGATTCAGCGGCAGCCTGATCGTTGCAATAAAAAAAACAATTTCATTTCTCGGTTTCCGAAGCAAAAATTCCACCGCCCGTAAAGTTAAAAAATCACCAAAAAATCCAAATATTGATTGATTTCGAAAATAATTTTAGAAAACGGAAGCTGTGCTCATTACCGGAAATCTCCGTATAACCAAAGTCTCATTTGTAGCGAGACCTCGTTGCACTATAGCAACGAATGACAACAACGTTTCGCGGGTAGTATCGGCCATTTTGGTCAGTACCTTAGACTTTTTGCGCTGGCGGTTTTGGCCGTTTTAAACGGTAAAGGGTTAAGCTGCATGTAGTCTTCTTGTCTGTATATTTTCGTACACATATGCGAGCAAGGTTAAAAAGCACAGATCTAGGATTAGAACAAAAAATGCAATGTACAAACATCAACACATTCCCAAATTAATCTAAAGAGAATTATCAAAATAAACATCATTTGAAACAGTGCTACTCAAAGTGGTGGCCTGTTCTGTGAGTGATTGTCTGCCAGTCCTTGACAAATTCCCAGGAAAGAAACACAACAGTAATAAAAAAATTGTCCATGAATTTTACAAAACATTATTATCACTGGGTAAACTCAACAATATAAAATTTTCAAAATAAAATATAATGAAAATAATAAAGCTTGGTACTGCATATGCACATACACAGTGGTAAATACAGGGTGTCTATAAAACATTTTTGCAGTGCCCTTTGCCATTTTCCCTTAACCCGTCTACATTTCTTGTCTTCGTCTCCTGTTAGTGACTGCGGACAAAAAATGGTAAATGCCAAAACAGCCTGTGTATGTTCAATAGTAAAACCGACACCAATTTTTATTACACTTTTTACTTTCATCTTCCCTTTTGCAAGTTGCATTTATTATTTACACATACTGAATTTATGGTGCCTGGCAGAGGCAAGGTCGGCACTAGCTTCTGGGATCATACCAGTTTGGCCGTACTCCCTGAAAACAGCGGCCTAGCTTCTGAGATCATACCAGTTTGGTTGTACTCCCTGCACATTTTACACCCACTCAAAATGGAGTGGCCTTAGCTTCTTGGACCATACCAGTCTTGTCGCATTCCCTGTAGCAGCCCCCCTAGACTGGCCTGCTGTCCTGTGTGGGTAATGTATGAGGGATTGATCAGGGCTGATCCAGATAACTGTGCACCGGGCATGTTGTCTAGGGGTGGTGGTGGCCTCATAGTCAACATAGCAATTCTGGAATTCAAGTCATTAAGCTGTTGTAGCTGATTGATCTGTGGCAGGTGACTGATTGGTGGGAGGTGACTGATTGGTGGGAGGTGACTGATTTGTGGTAGATGACTAATCTGTGGCAAATGACTAAACTGCTGCAGTTGCTCAAGCTGTCGCAGTTCATTTCGATGTTGCATTAACGGAGCTCCTTGGAGTGGATGTTGCATTAACAGAGCTCCTTGGAGTGGCCACTGGTTTTGGAGCAAACTGTTACTTTGATCTTGAGGGAGGAAGAAAAAAAAGAGCATTAACTGATAGAGCTGTAATATTCAAGTCGTGTTAATCATCTTAATTGTGAGATGCAAAACTGAAACCAATGTCCACCACCTTAAGTGTAGAAGTCCATGTGTCATCTAACTCTGAGGTCAATAGGTTGCTGTCCGCCTTTTAATTCTGAGCATAAATTAATATCATTCTTTCATAACCCTTTAGATCCCAAAGGAGCAAAGGCCTTCAACAAACCCCTGTCCCGTGCCATCACCGCAGAGGTTAGGCTTGGGTATCATGCCAAGCCATCCCATGCCATCATCTCAAACGCTAGACTTAAGAATCAAGCCCTGTCCCATATCATCAGCTCACAGGTTAGGCTTAAGTATCATGCCAAGTCCTGTCACATGCCATCAGCTCACAGGTTAGGCTTGGGTATCATGCCAAGTCCTGTCTCATATCATCAGCTCACAGGTTAGGCTTAAGTATCATGCCAAGTCCTGTCTCATATCATCAGCTCACAGGTTAGGCTTAAGTATCATGCCAAGTCCTGTCACATGCCATCAGCTCACAGGTTAGGCTTGGGTATCATGCCAAGTCCTGTCACATGCCATCAGCTCACAGGTTAGGCTTGGGTATCATGCTAAGTCCTGTCACATGCCATCAGCTCACAGGTTAGGCTTAAGTATCATGCCCAAGTCCTGTCTCATATCATCAGCTCAAACGCTAGGCTTGAGTTTCACACTTTTGCTCACACCTACATCTCATGCTACAGTGGGCCAAATAAATTAATAAGTAAAAAATAATTAAGTATGTATCCATTCAGTTTTCAACAGAAGAATATATAATAAGGAAAGATACCACTTAAAATTTAAGTGGTATCTTAAAATTTGTTTAAAATTTCTGACTTGGTTAGGACAGATTGTGAATGAAAATGCTTCTTCTTCTTCGTTCGCTCTCAGACGTCAGCTTGAATATGTTCAAAGACAGCAGTGGTCAGTTTGAGGGTGTTGGCATCTCTGTTGAGTTTTTCCGGGAACGCTACTGCGCTTTCTCTGTTCTTCATATTTTGGGCACCTCTGAAGTAAATGTTCAGCAGTCATTTTATCATGGTCACAGTTAACTCATCAGTAGTTCCTATCTTCAGCTTGTTGAATAGATGGTTTCCCAATCTGTTGCGGCCTATGTGAAGTCTGAAGATGGCCGCTTTTTCACTTCTGCTGAGCTGGTAATATGACTCATCTTTTTTTGTGCCCTGGATGCTATGCTTCCTACTTGCTCCTGTATCTCACAGCCAAAGCCAAAGTTCAAGAAAACACTTAGCTTTCTCCACACTGCAGATCTGGGCTTTTCCATCATTACAAAACTTGCTGAGTTGGGATCACAAGGTTCAGCTTATTCCCCGGGTATTCTATTCTGGCCTGGGATGCATTTAAAGGATCCTCATATCTGGTTTCAAGCTGGAAGGAGGGACGGGAGTGGCATACTATACACATCATCATCAGGTGCCATCTCCACAACGAAGGTCGGCTACAATGGATCTCCAACGTCTTCTGTCTCTTGCCTTGATGTTGCACTGTGACAGACTCTTTCCTGTCCATCTCTTGATGTTATCTTCCCACTTATGGTGCTGTCTTCCCCTTGCGCGTTTGCCTTCAACTCTGCCTTCTGCAAGGTGTTACATCTTTTTATATCCCCAAAATTTTAGCTGTTTCATTGTGATCTCCTTCATTAATTCTCTTTTCATTTCTAGGACCTCTTTGTTTTCTTCTCTTCCCATGAGATGCGCTCCATTCTTTTATATATCCACATCTCGAGAGCCTCAATTCTCCAAATAAGCATGGCTAAAATTGTGCTCTGATTCTAGGCTCTCCCAAGGAATTGTTACGTCCTTCAAAGTCACTACCTAGCTCCCTTCACCTGTCATCTATATACTGTGAGATCAAGTGACTCCCTTCACCTGTCATCTATACACTGTGAGATCAAGTGACTCCCTTCACCTGTCATCTATACACTGTGAGATCAAGCGACTCCCTTCACCTGTCATCTATACACTGTGAGATCAAGTGACTCCCTTCACCTGTCATCTATACACTGAGATCAAGTGACTCCCTTCACCTGTCATCTATACACTGTGAGATCAAGCGACTCCCTTCACCTGTCATCTATACACTGTGAGATCAAGTGACTCCCTTCACCTGTCATCTATACACTGTGAGATCAAGTGACTCCCTTCACCTGTCATCTATACACTGTGAGATCAAGCGACTCCCTTCACCTGTCATCTATACACTGTGAGATCAAGTGACTCCCTTCACCTGTCATCTATACACTGTGAGATTAAGTGACTCCCCAAGCTTAGTGTGCAAATGTGGGTTCTCAACATGTTTCACCAGAGGGGAAAATTGTGATGTTGCATCATTCTGGTATGGCTTATCGCACCCTGAAGTGTTGGCTAGACAACTTGAAGGCTGCCCCTTATTCCAGGATGCACCATGTGTAGGTGCTTCAAGGTCTTGGTTAAAGGTCTAACCCTAGAATTCACACAAGAGCTGAGTCAATTCTGATGGATCAAAGTGAGTTTTATCGCACACTAAAAAAAAAAATAAAAAAATGTAATGCTTACTTACTTACTCCTCTTCTACCCTGGGGTGTAGAGGTTTGCCAGAGAGAGTGCCATACTATCCTATCAGCTGTCTTCCTCCTGGCCTAGTTCCATTCTAGACCTTGGTCCTTCATAGACTGTGTGATGATGTCCTCCCAGCAAACTCTGGGTCATCCTGGAGGTCTGGATCCCTGGCTCTTAGTTTCCCATACTTGTCGTGGTAGCCGATCTTCTCCCATTCTGCAGACATGGCCAAACCATCGAAGGGACTGTTCTACTTGGGTCTGCAGGGGTTGGGTTTTGAGGCCTAGCCATATCGTCTGGTTGCGGACCATGTCTCTTCTTGTTTCTTCACAATCCTCAGATACCTCACTTCTGTGGTTTGGAGCTGGCTTTTGAGAGTTGTAGTCATTGCCCACGACTGTCATCCATACGCCAAGACTGGGACATAGGTGGAGCAGTGTCATGGCGCACTTTAGCCGTGCAGTGAGCTGGCTCGTTCAGAAGACTCCGAAGGAAGGACAGAAGCAGACAAGCAAGTGTAGTCATGTGACTACCTCGAATTTTGGCGCCATTCGTTTTTCGTCTGCTGCTTGATCGGGCGTATCGTTGCCAGCTTATAGGCTGTTCATCACTGGCCGCATCAGTGAGATAGCGTCTACCATTAGTTTCGGTCCTGGTGAAGTATGTACTAGAGAGGTAGATTATTCTCTTGGTTGTTAGTTTTGCAAATTGAGACTTATGGCGTAAGTACGATGTGTATTATGAAGATTGTTAGTTTGAAGTAGTTATATTCTTGCCACTCGTGTGAGTGGAGTTCACTGTAGCAGATAGGTTTCTGATGGTACCTATATATATATATATATATATATATATATATATATATATACGAGGGGAATTCAGAAAGTAATGCACCACATCGTTTTTCTCAGCTAATAATTAAGATAGAAGCATGAAATTTTGCACACTTCAAATATGGCTTGTGCCAATTATGTGCACCAAATTGCACCGCAACCAGCCAAATAATACGGCTGCCCTAAACCATTGAAATGGAGCGTGTTAGCACCTTGTGTTATAAACAGCGAATTGTGATAGAATTTCTCGTTGCAGAGAAGGAAACTGTTGTGAATATTCACAAGCGTCTATGTGATGTGTATGGAAGTTTTGCAGTCGACAGGAGTACAGTCAGTCTCTGGGCTCAGAGAATCAAAGAATCAGGAAGTGGAGATACGGAGCTGCTTGATCGGCCGTGCTGTGGACGTCCTGCCACAGCCACCAACGCAGAAATGTTGAAATGCACTGAGGGCATTATTCTTACTGATAGGCGAATCACTACTCAACAATTGGCTTTACAGCTGTCAGTAAGCATTGGTAGTGCAGATGCAGTTATAAAAACTCTCGGATTTTCTAAAGTTTGCGCAAGATGGGTTCCTCGAAGTCTCACAAATGACCACCGATTGCAAAGGAAAGCAATTTCTTCTGAATTGTTGGAGTGTTTCAATGCTGTTGGAGAGAACTTTTTGGCTAAGATCGTTACAGGTGACAAAACCTGGGCACATCATTTTGAACTTGAGACAAAAAAGACAGTCAATGGAATGACATCATCCGCAGTCACCAAGAAGAAAGAAATTCAAGACAATTCCTTCAGCTGGAAAGGTCATGATCACTGTCTTTTGGGACATTGAAGGTGTGATTCTTGTGGACGTTATACCAAGAGGAGAGACAATCAATTCGCAAGCTTACATTAACCTTTAGCACGCTGCATTCTTTCCCCGAAAATGTGCCCTGCAGCTGTATTCTTTTTCTGTTTTATAGTGGATGACTTGTAAATTTTATTGTTTTTTGGTCAATTGCTCTAATTTTTGGACTGTATAGAAATAAATGAATGATGAATCTGGTGATGTAAATTTTATTTGTGTACATGTTAGATGAGATAGGAAGAGAGGAATGGAAAGATGAAAAAAACGATAAAAAAATAAAAAATAAATAAAAAAAATATTTTTGATTTTTTAAAAATTTAAAAAAATAACCAACAAACGAATAGTCCTTATCCCTTGCATCTCAATGAAAGTCATTTGACCAATACAAATCAAATGACGATCTTTTCGTTACAACCATCATCAGTTGCAAATCAACAAACGCCCTCGTCAGCAGTGACTTTCGGCCGTTACCCTAAACTTTTTCCATAAACCTAATTCTAACCCCTAACATTAGACATTACTAGCAATGACATTCTACTTTCGTTTCCATCTCTGCCATCCCCCATATTCTGAGAACTGATATCAGCGCTAATAAAGACAACAATCTCCTCGCCATCGCATCTGAGTCAGAATCCATTAGAATTAGAGCGAAAATGGCCGCGTGTTCGATGCCGATTCCTTTCGATTAAAAAAATTCACAGAAAATAAACGCGGATAGCCATCACTAAAATAAAAACCGGAAAAGAAAGTGAAATCTCTTTCACAGAAGAGTCAATTTTAACATACGGGGTTAAGTCACGTGCACACAGAATCGAATCCAGGTTTGCCGACGATATCCGAGTGTCGAGATAAACCGCCTGCAGCATGGAGAACATAGGAAAACTCAGGCGGGAGCTCCCGCCTGCAGCGTGCTAAAGGTTAAGATACTGAAAAAACTCAATCAACGTTTTCACAGAGTTCGGCCGCACAAGAATCCAGCAGACCTGCTTCTCCTTCACGACAATGCGCGCCCTCACACAAGTCTGCCAACACGGGAAGCAATCACCAAATTGGGTTGGACTGTACTACCCCATCCACCCTATAGTCCCGATTTGGCACCCTCTGATTTTCATCTATTTGGTCCACTTAAAGAAGCACTCCGTGGGACAAGGTTTGAAGATGATGAAGGAGTGATTCATGCAGCGAAGAAATGGCTACATGATCAAGACAAAATCTGGTACGGGCTAGGAATACATGCACTTGTTTCACGCTGGCATACAGCCGTACAAGTTGATGGGGATTATGTTGAATAATACCGATGTTTACATGACATATCCTTGTATATTGTGTATAAATTTCATGCTTTTTGAATAAACAGCTCCTGAGAAAAACGATGTGGTGCATTACTTTCTGAACGCCCCTTGTATATTGTACACTGACTTGCAGTGGTAGCGCTTATATTTATGCATTTCATTATGGCCGTTTGTGGTGTTCCTAATAAAGGGATATTAGCTGTTTTGGAAGCCTTATTTTCTTGTGTCAGCCATTGTTCGTGTGGTCCCATCCTGTACACAAGTCATTGTCTATCTTGAGTTAAATCCAGCACGAACAGTGGGAGAGCATAGTAGTGGGACCTGTTATTTAACCCCCCCATTTATATACTATTGCTCTTGACAAGCAGTATACAGCCATACATTTTTTTTTAAACGTCAGTTCAAATAGATTAATGCACGGGCAGAAAAACACTTACATGTTCCCAAAGGCAATAAAGAATTTGATAAACTAGCTGCATTTCCATTCTGTGGCTGTGATCGTAAACCTGTCTGCATAAGCTGCGGCTGCTGCTGTTGTAGTTGCAAACTACTCAATCCTTGAACAAAACGCTGAGGTGGCAACTGTCCGGTCAGGGTCTGGAGATGCTGTTAATTTAACAAGAAAGTTATTGCATGTCACACACGAAATACAAGAATATTCTTGTACTCTCAGCAAGAAACAAAACTACCTTGGGCTCTAAAGAAGCAAACGCGCAACAAGAACTATCCTGTAATCTAAGAGGAAACATATAAAACTATCTTGTACCCTGTAATAAAAACATACTATCTAGTACTCTAAAGAAGAAACACAAAAACTATCCAGTAATCTACAGAAGAAACATAAAAACTATCCAGTAATCTACTGAAGAAACATAAAAACTATCCAGTACTCTAAAGAAGAAATATAAAAACTATCCAGTACTCTAAAGAAGAAACATAAAAACTATCCCGGACTCTAAAGAAACAAAAAAACTATCCAGTACTCTACAGAAGAAACATAAAAACTATCCAGTACTCTACAGAAGAAACATAGAAACTATCCAGTACTCTACAGAAGAAACATAAAAACTATCCAGTACTCTACAGAAGAAACATACAAACTACCCAGTACTCTAAAGTAGAAACATAAAAAATATCCAGTACTCTAAAGAAGAAACATAAAAACTATCCAGTACTCTAAAGAAGAAACATAAAAACCATCCTGTACTCTACAGAAGAAACATAAAAACTATCCTGTACTCTATACAAAAAACATAAAAACTATCTTGTACTCTATACAAGAAACATAATAAATATCCAATACTCTATACAAGAAACATACAAACTATCCAGTACTTTATACCAGAAACATAAAAACTATCCAGTACTCTACACCAGAAACATAAAAACTATCCAGTACTCTATACCAGAAACATGAAAACTATCCAGTACTCTATACCAGAAACATAAAAACTATCTTGTACTCTATATCAGAAACATAAAAACTATCCAGTACTGTGTACCAGAAACATAAAAACTATCCTGTACTCTATACCAGTAACATAAAAACTTTCTTGCACTCTATACCAGAAACATAAAACTATCCTCTATCTATACTAGAAATCTAACAACTTTCTTGCAATCTATACAAGAAACATAAAAACTATCTTGTACTATAAAAATAGAAACAATAAAAACTATACTGTACTATACAAAAGAAAATGAAATATGATCTAACTTGACCTTTATGCAAGCAAATACAACAAGAGCTATAGTATTCTCTATACAAGAAACATCAAAACTATTTTTAGATGTTATATAAACTAGCGAAAACAAATAAAAACTATCGTACAATCTATACTTCTTCTTTTTCACCGTACACTCTCAGACGTGTACTTGAATATTTTCAAAGAAAGCAGTAGTCAGCTTGAGGTCGTTGATATCTCCGTTGAGCTTTTCCAGGAGTGGTACTAGTGATGACCATTTGTGCTTTCTCTGTTGAACATTTGTTGGGCACCTCTGAAGCAAATATCCAGCATTCATTTTATCGGTGCTACAGTTGCACTCATCAGTAGTTCCTATCTTTAGCTTGTTGAATAGATCGTATCCAAATCCGTTACGGCCAGTGCGGAGTCTGACGATTACCTTCTTCTGCTGAGCTTTTAAAATGCATCATTTTTTTGGTGGCTCTACAACCCATTTGCTCCTTTATCTGCTTCTGATAAAACTCTTTGCCTCTTAAAAAGTTATGCTTGTATCAGGCAGAGGTAGCTTTAAACCTTCCTTGACCAATCTATCAGCCTGTTCATTGCTGGGGATGGTTACAGTGAGATGGGATCCACTGTATCACAAATCTTCTGAATCTTTGACATAGTTTATGCAGAACTTCTGTTAGGTATATTCAATACAATAAACATAAAACTATACTGTGCTCTAAAACTAGAAACAGAACTATTCTATACTCCAAGCAAGAAGAATGAAAAATCGATTCTAAACAAGAAATCTAATTTTTTTTTTTTTTCGTACGCCCGCTAATACTCGAGGCGAAATCTCAGGTTATTATTAATGTCTATCTAACTTGACATTGATTTTACGTGAGTATCCCTTTTTTCTTGTACAGAGACAGGTGTCCCTCGCCATTCAGGCAGATACTTGCCGATTTCGGAGGTCCCCATTAGAGCTGGGTCGGCTCAGGAGCCGCCAATCCCTGGTCGACGACACTCCTTCAAATGTTCTCACCAGGTCTCGAGTTAATCCAGTCCAAATCCCGGTCGACGAAAAATCCTCAAATGCCGTCGCCCGGGTTTGATCCTGCATCACCCAGTCAACAGAGCGGTGTGGTAACCACTACGCTAGCGCGGCTCCATTAGAAATCTAATAAGAACTGTCATCAACATTATTCCTAATTTCACTCCTTAACTCATTCTAGCCGAGGCAGTTTTCCAATTTTACCAAGGCCCCTATAATGGAAGCATGATGTTTTAGAAACAGGCAGTTTTCCAATTTTACCAAGGCCCCTATAATGGAAGCATGATGTTTTAGAAACAGGCAGTTTTCCAATTTTACCAAGGCCCCTATAATGGAAGCATGATGTTTTAGAAACAGGCAGTTTTCAAATTTTACCAAGGCCCCTATAATGGAAGCATGATGTTTTAGAAACAGGCAGTTTTCCAATTTTACCAAGGCCCCTATAATGGAAGCATGATGTTTTAGAAACAGGCAGTTTTCAAATTTTACCAAGGCCCCTATAATGGAAGCATGATGTTTTAGAAACAGGCAGTTTTCCAATTTTACCAAGGCCCCTATAATGGAAGCATGATGTTTTAGAAACAGGCAGTTTTCCAATTTTACCAAGGCCCCTATAATGGAAGCATGATGTTTTAGAAACAGGCAGTTTTCCAATTTTACCAAGGCCCCTATAATGGAAGCATGATGTTTTAGAAACAAACAGTTTTCCAATTTTACCAAGGCCCCTATAATGGAAGCATGATGTTTTAGAAACAGGCAGTTTTCCAATTTTACCAAGGCCCCTATAATGGAAGCATGATGTTTTAGAAACAGGCAGTTTTCCAATTTTACCAAGGCCCCTATAATGGAAGCATGATGTTTTAGAAACAGTAATGGAAGCATGATGTTTTAGAAACAGGCAGTTTTCCAATTTTACCAAGGCCCCTATAATGGAAGCATGATGTTTTAGAAACAGGCAGTTTTCCAATTTTACCAAGGCCCCTATAATGGCAGCATGATGTTTTAGAAACAGGCAGTTTTCAAATTTTACCAAGGCCCCTATAATGGAAGCATGATGTTTTAGAAACAGGCAGTTTTCCAATTTTACCAAGGCCCCTATAATGGAAGCATGATGTTTTAGAAACAGGCAGTTTTCCAATTTTACCAAGGCCTCTATAATGGAAGCATGATGTTTTAGAAACAGGCAGTTTTCCAATTTTACCAAGGCCCCTATAATGGAAGCATGATGTTTTAGAAACAGGCAGTAGACATATATTAATTCAGCAGATATATGTATTATGCATCAAACTTTAGGAAATTGGCTGAAGAATGCTGTGAAACAATGTTGAGTTCTTATGTGATGTAATAATTGTTTGTTATGCCCTGCGAAAAGTAGAAAACAAAAATAAAAAAAATTAATCAAAATTGTGCACTTACACGTAAATATTTCAGCTCTACTTAATTCCTTAGTGGTAAAAGGCCCAGAATCAAAATGTATATCCAGCTGAAAATTAATCCAAGAAGTTTGATTTTTGTGTGAAGTCACATATTACTGAACTGGAATCTCACAAAGTCCTGTCCCACTCAATTTAATTAATTATTACTTTAAAATATCAAATATGTTAAACGCCCTTCTCGGAATCAAAAATAGGTTATTATCGTTATCGATACCACTAGGATTCATTTACAAATAATATATTTTGATTGATCCGTCGATAGTTTATGACTGTTATGTATGTGACTATGCTACTTGTAAACAAACAACCTAATGATGTCATTAATTGATAAAAGTATGCAAATATTAAGCACCAGAATATTTATTTTGCTACTAGTTCAAAACACGTGGTCCACAGAAAGTGTTTACATGATTTGAACAAACTATGACCACTTATTTTCTAATTTTTCATTCAAATTAGGAATTTCATCAAGCAGGCGCACCATGCTGCCCATGGGTAGATCTATAGGGTAACCTGGCACACCATACAGCTTGTGGGTTCGAGTGAGTTAAGGAGTATGACGGCAACACTGCAGCAGGCCCCACTAGTATCTGCATGGTATTGTTTACCAATTGTTTGTGACTCACTTCTGTATATCAGGACTGGTTCTATGTAACACACTCAATAACTCTGACTCCTGAATTAAAATGATGCATGCCATAAATGGAAAACGCTGAATCACTCTAGTAAGGGGTTTCTAAACCTGTGCTCCAGGGACGCCTTGGGGGTCAATGAATGGATTCTAGGGTGCCCATGTACATAACCTCAAATTTTGAAGGTAAAATATTATACTTTTATGTACATTTTTTCTCAAGACGGTGTACATAGCCTTCATTGGACAATCAAAGGTGTACATAGCCTTCATTGGACAATCAAAGGTGTACATAGCCTTCATTGGACAATCAAAGGTGTACATAGCCTTCACTGGACAATCAGAGGGGTTCATAGCCTTCATTGGACAATCAAAGGTGAACATACCCTTCATTGGACAATCAAAGGTGTCCATAGCCTTCATTGGACAATCAAAGGTGTCCACAGCCTCCACTGGACAATCAAAGGTGTACATAGCCTTCATTGGACAATCAAAGGTGTACATAGCCTTCATTGGACAAGCAAAGGTGTCCATAGCCTTCAGTGGACAATCAAAGGTCTCCATAGCCTTCATTGGACAATCAAAGGTGTACATAGCCTTCATTGGGCAATCAAAGGTGTACATAGCCTTCATTAGGCAATCAAAGGTGTACATAGCCTTCATTGGACAATCAAAGGTGTACATAGCCTTCATTGGACAATCAAAGGTGTACATAGCCTTCATTGGGCAATCAAAGGTGTCCATAGCCTTCATTGGGCAATCAAAGGTGTCCATAGCCTTCATTGGACAAAGGTGTTCATAGCCTTCATCGGACAATCAAGGGGTCTATAGCCTTCATCAGACAATCAAGGGGTCCATAGCCTTCATCAGACAATCAAGGGGCCCATAGCCTTCATCAGACAATCAAGGGCCCCATAGCCTTCATCAGACAATCAAGGGGCCCATAGCCTTCATCAGACAATCAAGGGGTCCATAGCCTTCATCAGACAATCAAAGGGGTCCACAGCCTTCATCGGACAATCCACAGCCTTCATCGGACAATCAAGGGGTCCATAGCCTTCATCAGACAATCAAGGGGTCCATAGCCTTCATCAGACAATCAAAGGGGTCCACAGCCTTCATCGGACAATCCAAGGGGTCCATAGCCTTCATCAGACAATCAAGGGGTTCATAGCCTTCATCAGACAATCAAGGGGTCCATAGCCTTCATCAGACAATCAAGGGGTCCATAGCCTTCATCAGACAATCAAAGGGGTCCACAGCCTTCATCAGATAATCAAAGGGGTCCACAGCCTTCATCAGACAATCAAGGGGTCCATAGCCTTCATCAGACAATCAAAGGGGTCCACAGCCTTCACCAGACAATCAAGGGGTCCACAGCCTTCATCGGACAATCAAAGAGGGTCAGTGACAGAAAAAAAAAACCCTGCTCTAGTAAATCCCAGTGCCCAATGAGAAAAGAAAGACAAGAAGACCAACGAATAAGCAGCATACCTCCTGGGACAGTCCAAGCTGCCCCATTAAAAGTCTGTTCAACAAAATCTGCTCCTGGAGGAGTGAAGTCATGTCTGGTGTTATCTGGGACGTCTGTGAAGATTCATCCACTGTCCTGCCAGGCACTTCTTGCTCGGACGGTGAAGTCTGCGCCTGCATTATTGGTGCTACTTTTTGCGTGGACTTTATCTGAGATGATGATGGTGGCTGGAGTGCTTCAGCTATACTACTCTGTGCCTTTGTGTGATAAAATTTAGGACAATTAGTTCACTGTTCACAAGCTGTCATTTAAACAAAATAAACATGGTGAAGGTGGACCAAATGCATGCAAAACAAACAAAAAATGGTCCATACATTCTATTACACAGAATAAAAGTATGTGTCTAGTTATCATTAATCAGTAAATCTTCATATTGTTCTGCTTTGCCGATAATGTTGTCCTTATTGCTAAATCAGAGGCTATCTTCAATCCAACCTGCAAGTCTGGAAGGAAGAGCTGGAAAAGAGAAGAGTGGTCACCAGCAGCTCCAAAACAAAAACCATGGTGATGTCACGAGAGGAAAGAAGGCATCAGAATATGCTAGGAGTACAGGCCCTGGACTGCCATCAATGGTACCTATACCTTGTAGCGGTATGGCAGCTTGCGTACCCTGACAATCCCCAGAGCTATGCCAGTGGGAGTTTTACTCCTGGTAGGTTCAACCAAGCTGGACTGGTCTGTGTGGGTAGGGGTCAGACAAAAGCTGGTACCCTGGTCTTCCAGGTTGGGGGTTTTAGCATAGGGCTGACACCCCTGTCTATGTAAAAAAAAATAATGAAGTTACGGAAACAACATCAAATGAACAAACTTTGCTGCGGGATGGACATTCGGAGTCTGTGGCTCGTATGACTGTCAGTGGTGAAAGCCGAAAGGAAGCCACTGACATGAAAACGGATGTCCTGACCGCAAAACAGGATACAAGAATAGGATTTTGGAATGTCAGCTATTTAAGACAGACCCTGAGCTAGCAGCAGAACTATTAGAACCACTATTTGCACAAGTGTGGAAAACGGGGACAACACCATCAGAGTGGAACAAAGGAATAATTGTCAAATTGCCCAAGAAGGGAGATCTTTCAGACTGCAATAATTGGAGAGGAATCACTCTTCTCTCAGTTCCCAGCAAAATACTAGGCAGGATAATTATACAGAGAATTTCAAAGGCAGTAGACTACAAACTGAGGAAAGAACAAGCAGGATTTAGAAAGAACAGAAGATGTGTAGACCATATATTCACTCTCAGGAACATTATAGAGCAGTGCTCAGAATGGCAAAGACAGCTTTACATAAATTTTGTTGATTTTGAAAAGGCTTTCGACAGCATACATAGGGACAGTTTATGGAAAATACTGAGGGCTTATGGAATTCCAAGCTGCATAGTGTCAATCATAAAAAAGCCTCTATGCCAACTTTACGTGTAGTGTTGGGCAGAGCAACCTAACCTTCGAGGTGAAGACAGGAGTACGACAGGGATGCCCCTTATCAACCACTCTATTTTTAACAGTCATAGACTGGGTGATGTGCCAGACAACAGAGGGCAGTCCAAGAGGAATAAGATGGACTACATTTTCAACATTGGAAGATCTGGAATATGCAGATGACATTGCACTGCTGGCACATTCACATCAACACATCCAGGAAAAAACGGATAGACTTAATAAATTTAGCCAGCAGGTGGGCTTGAACATCAGTTTAAAGAAATCAGAGGTCATGACGCTCAATGTGAGCAACCCTGAGCCCATATCAGTAAGGAATCAGCAACTGGTACAGACAGATACCTTCACATACCTAGGAAGCATAGTAACACCAGACGGTGGGGCAGGCAAAGACATCAACATCAGAATGAATAAGGCAAGAACAGCCTTCTTTAGCCTAACCTTTAGCACGCTGCATAAAAATTCAGAAAACTTGCCCAACCACTGCATTCTTTTTCACAGCGTCCCGTTTTTATAGTGGGTGACTTGTAATGTCTATAGTTTTTGTGTTTCTTGGTCAACTGCTATCATTTTTGGAATTTCTATAAATAAATGAATGGTGAATCTGATGATATAAAATTTGTTTGTGTACATGTTAGATGTGATAGGAAGAGAGGAAAGGAAAGATGAAAAAAACGAAAAAAAAAATTAAAATAATAAAAAAAATATTTTTTTTTAATTTTTAAATTTAAAAAAAAAATTTAAAAAATAACCAGCAAACGAAGGGTCCATATCCCTTGCATCTCAATGAAAGTCATTTGACCAATAGACCAATACAAATCAAATGACGATCTTTTCGTTACACCCATCATCAGTAGCAAAGCAACAAACGCTCTCGTCAGCTGTGACATTCGGCCGAAATTCTAAATCTTTCCGATATTCCTAGTCCTAACCCCTAACATTATACATACTTGAAAGGCCATTTTACTTTCGTTTCCATCTCAGCCATCAAACACATTCTGAGAAACGATATCAGCGCTTATAAAGACAAAAATCTTATCCCCACCGCATGGCGTCAGAATCCAATAAAATTAGAGCGAAATGGCCGCGTGTCTGATCCCGATTCATTTCGATTTAAAAAATTTACAAAAAATAAACGCGGATACACCCATCACTTTTTTAAGATCGGAAACGGAAGCTAACTTTCTTGCAAATAAAATTACAACTTAACATCCGGGGCTGAAAATCACGTGTACACAAGTCCTCATGCTAGAAACGGTGATATCCGTAAGGTGCAACATTGCGCCTCCAGCATGGAGAACATAGGTTACGTTCGGCGCAACGCTGCGCCCGGAGCGTGCTAAAGGCTAAATAACATCTGGAAGTCCTCCCAATACAGCACAAGCACAAAATTAAGATTATACCAGAGTTGCGTGCTTTCTGTGCTTCTCTATGGTGCGGAATGCTGGAGAGTCACAGAGAAGGAAATGTCAAAATTGTCCTCTTTTCACACAACATGCCTAAGAAAAATTCACCGAATCTTTTGGCCGAATACCATCACCAACCAAGATCTGCTTACTCGTAGCAAGCAAGAGGACATGCATACCATCATAGCTGGCAGACGCTGGAGCTGGGTTGGTCATGTCCTCAGAAGAGACCCCGATGCCATCACAAGAACAGCTATGCTTTGGACCCCTGAAGGAAAGCGAAAGAGAGGCCGACCAAAAACAACTTGGCGGAGGACTGTGGAGGCTGAGATGCAAAGAATGAACCAGAGTTGGGGCACTGTACGAAGGATGGCCACCGACCATGCAAAGTGGAATCAATTTGTTGTTGCCCTACAAGACGCCACTAGGCGTGATGGCCACTGACTGCTTTGACGGTCGGTGGTTAAGGATCGAAGAAGAAGAAGACAGGCCCTGGAACAGGTCAAACACTTCAAATACCTTGGAGCTGACAAAGACTGGAAGGGAGGCATCAAAGAAGTTGGCTACCTGAAGAGCAGCAGCTGGGAGACTTTCAGGCCATAATAGAGGATTCCTTAGTAAAAGAGAAGTTGGCAAGAAGACAAAGATGATCTACTGATAAGTGTGTATTTTTTCATTTCTGTTTGCATGAAATCATGTTGGTACCTCATGAATATTTCTCTTTTGTCATTGCAGACCTTGTGATTTTGTGTCCATTTCAAATAGCTTTTTAACCCCAATATCACTCAAGAGCATATTATACTAGCTCTTTTTAGATAAAATGTTTAATTATACTATATCTGGCAAAGTCTGATGAGTTTTGAGTAGATTATAATATTTTTTGACATTTTTCAACATTGCTTGCAAATATTTTGTCCACTGCCTCAATAATATTCAAAATGGCCACCGTGACATATGACCTGAACACAAAACTAGGTCAGCATGTGACACTTTATCCACTTCCAATACCATCATGAAAGTTTCATGTCAATCTGTTCACTCATTCGGTCTCAGTGATTTTTTTAATTTCATCACTCCAAATAGGACATTTGTCCTAAAAACCCTTGGTACTTGAAGGTAATTGCTAACTGAGAAGCCTTGGTACTCAGTGTTAATCATCTCCCCTTAACTGTCAGTCGACCTTTTAACCTCCTGCGATGTAATGTTTCCCTCAAGCATGTCATAAGAGACAACTAATGTCAGGTTGGGCTTAGGGAAGACAACCTCACCACGTTTAACAAACAGCTGAGCAGAGGTTACTTTTTCTTCTTTATCATCACCTAGTCATATCAGTCATTGAGTATGGGCTGGGAATACTCACGTTGTCAGTAACATAATGTGAACGACTAGAACGCATTCAAAATGAAGAGATGTGTATAGTCTTGGGCTGTACGCGAGATACCCCCATTGTGACACATGCTTGGAGTGCTGTCAATTAGATCCAGATGGCGATGGCCCTATCAAAAGCCTTTATGTGAGTAACCACAAATGGCACCCCCTGCATGGAAACATAGCTGACATTAAGGGAGCAAGAATAAAGAGAGGGATGTCATGGATGGCACAGGCAGAGACAACGATCAAGCAGGTGGCCACAGTTGAAAATATATTCAAAGGGGAAGAATGGAGTATGTCAGGTGAGAACTGGGTTTACTACTGGCAAGTCATCATCAGCCTTGGAAGAGAGTGTAGAACTTGGGGCAATGGCAAAGCAGAACTGGAAATTAATCAACTGATACATGATCATGCTGGGGATAATGATGCCATTGTGTATACAGATGGGTCTGTGATCTGTGGCGAGAAATCAGGTTGGGGCTTCTCTGCTAGGGTACAGGACAGAATTGTCGCCGAACATAGCGGGGCTCACAAGATAACAACTTCCAGCATGAGAATGGAGGTCGAGGCTGTTATTAACAAAGGCAGTCAGACTCTCAGTCCATGCTTCGAAAGGTTCAAAGTGGTTGGTTGTGGCATGAATGGAAAACATTCATAGAAGGTTTGAGTCTACAACAGCTGGTGTGGATATACTGTCCTGGTCATGCAAGGTTATGTGGTAATGAGAGAGCTGACAGACTAGCATCAAGAGCACCCACAGTGGGGCACTGGATATGGATAAGGGAGAGATACTGAAAACGCCTGTTAGATAATGACACTGCAATAGACGAATCATCAAGGTTAAGACTGTTGGAATTTGGCATCAAATGTAAGGCTAGCAAAGATGGACGTATGAGAGGAAGCATCCATCGTGTATACAACCAGCAAGCTATGGGAACAGTTAGCATTCACACTCTTTGACATATACTAAAGGAGACTAAGCACCTATGGGTTTGCCCGGAGTGCAATGATGTCGATTCTGTTCAACAATAACAAATTACTATACAAACCACTGTTACAAGAGCACATGTATGCTGGCTTCCTGTAACTGTCCCAACTGCAGAAATGAATCTGTACGCCATTGGAATTGAAAATGGAAATACATGAATGATGATCAAGTAATGATGCCACATTACATGAAACTTCTACATTTTATTGTAATGCATCACAAAAGAAGACAAAACAAAACACAAACCTGGCCTAAATTTACTTTATCTTGGGGACCACCAATTGTCAGCTTCAAGTCTGCAAACTTTTCTGGATTGTTCTCTACAAACAAAAACACAAAACAAAAAAGGTCAGATTCAATAAATGCAAACGCCAAGATTACAAATTTTTTTTTCTTTTCACCTCCCAAACGAGCATAGGCCTTTAAAAGTGTGCCCAGTCTTCCTGTCCGGTGCCGTCTGCTCAAGGTATTTCCGTGTCTTCATCATCCCATTACGTCGGTCTCCAGTTCTCTTCTTCATAAGTTCCCTGGGGCAGCTCTAGTAACGACCACCTTTGTAGTGTGCAAAAGGCAAGACTACAAATTATTTGATAAATATCCTTAGTCCACAGGTCAGCACCTGGTCGATTTCGACGTACTGGTAAATCACAAGGGATGATTTGGTAGATCTATGGTGACTGACCATATTTTGGTAGATCATATGGTAGATCTATGGTGACTGACCATATTTTGGTAGATTATATGGTGACTGATGAAGGAAAACAAAAGAGAGGCCGACCAAAAACAACTTGGCGGAGGACTGTGGAGACTGAGATGCAAAGAATGAACCAGAGTTGGGGAACTGTACGAAGGATGGCCGCCGACCAAATCAATTTGTTGCTGCCCTACAAGACGCCACCAGGCGTAATGGCCACTGACTGCTTTGACGGTTGGCGGCTAAGGATCAAAGAAGAAGAATGGTGACTGAACGGGGGAAAAAAGAAGGAATTTTTAAGCCAGGGATTAGCACTCTCCCTGCGACATTTTAAAAGTGAAAGGTTAAAAGGCACTTTTCTCGAGTTCCCCGTGAAAATGCACGGGCTTGCTTACAAATACTGACTTTATTTTTTTTAATTGCACAAGACAGGAACACGGTTTTTTTCTGTCAAGTGAAATTAACATTTGGTAAAATATCATTCAGTTTTAGTTTTCACTCGCTCTGTTGATGATTGTTGTTGTTACTAATCCAGTGGCCCATGGGCTCTCGCCCTTCAACCCAATGCCATGTAAAGATATTTGCATGTTTTCGCAAGTTGTTTTGTTTCTTCGTAACAGTTGTTCCACTTATCCACTTATCTAGCAGGGTCATTGCTGAACAGAGTCAAACCTACATAACAACAACCTCCAGCATGAGAATGGAGGTAGAAGCAGTTACTGCAGCACTGAGGTGGCTGTCTGAAACTCCATCAACCAGGGCAGTTATATTGTCAGATTCTCAAGATATGCTTTGGAAAGTTCAGAACGGATGGCTGCGGCAGGAATGGAATACATCAATAGAATCCTCAAGTCTCCAAGAACTGGTGTAGATCTACTGTCCTGGTCATGGAGGGGTACGTGGCAAAGAGAGAGCTGACAGACTGGCCTCGAGAGCACCCATAGTGGGGACACTAGACATGGATAAGGGAGAGATACTAAGGGCAATTAATGATCGCCTGCTAGATAATGACACTGCAATAGATGAATCAAGAAGGCTGAGACTGTTGGAGTTTGGAATCAAACGTGGGACTAGCAGAGATGGACGTGAGAGAGGATGCATCTGTTGTATGTACAACCAGTGTGCAACAGGTACAATTAGTATTCTTACTCTTCGACCTATGCTGAGGGAGACTGAGCACATATGGGTTTGCCCAGAGTGCAGTGAGGTCGATTCTGATCAACAATAACAGTAACAAGTGACTCTTGAGTGGTATATGTCGTGTTCTGAGTACAAATAAGGTGCTCTGATCCCTCCTTGTAAGATGGCCAATGTCATCATTAGGATCCGGACTGGCCAAACGTCTGTAAACTTCTCTACCTGTTTACCATGGCCCACCTATTCAGCAAAGTTGATGGAACTGCAGGAAGAAGATCATTCACCAGACATGAAAGTTATGAACAGGCTTCACAAATATTTACAACAGCACAGTGTTTCTAAAGTAGATACCCACAGCTCTGGGTTACCAGTAGAATGCATGCATGGAGGTATATCTGGAGTCATCCTTATATGACATCCAGTAAGCACAATGCTGTGGTATTCAGATGTGGAAGGAAACCTATGTCTGTGTGTCATCTTCTTCTTCTGTGTTCGTCCTAAAAAGGACGTGTGTTACGTTGTGTTGCCGTTTACAGCAAAGCTGCGATATCTGCGCCTTTCGGCCCGACACATCCGTTTTCGGTATGGCATTTTTGGGACCGGGTTAGCCTTCCCTCTTCGATCCCTACTCTCTCAGCCAGACTGCAGTGATGCAGCCTGTTTCCAGGACCACCACTTGGAGGTGGAATAGGGTCTTGGTCAGCTCTGGTTTGCTGACCCTGACGCAAGCAGTCAAGCTATGGGTCGCTTACTGCATTCCCCACTTTTGATGCATCTTCAGTCCCATCTGTGTGTCTAATTACACCCTCACTGACTCTTGAAATCGTACAACACACTTCTAGGGATTCTCCCTGTGGTAAAACATTTCGAGAACCCAGCATTGCACACTAAGCCTGAAGGAGTCAATTAAGCCCTAGACATAACTCTGGCTTTTATCTGATTGGCTGCATGCAGGAGGATCTCAGTTTGGACCCACGATAGGCGAGGGGAGCTGAGAAGGGGCCCTGTGCAGGACGTGACAATTCCTTGGGACAGCCCAGAACCAGAGCACAGTATTTTAGCTCTGCATATTTGGAGAGCCCCCTTGGATGGTGGGGAATGCACAGAAGGCCATGCACTTCTTCTTCTAGCTTGGGACCATATGTGATGATCCTTTCAATGCAAGCCAAGCTGGAGAAACTGGAGCTCACAACTTCAACTCACACGTTACTAAATGGCAGAAAAGCCACAGGAAAAGCCTAGATCTACAGTGTAGATAATACCAAGGAGCCTTCAACTTGGTATTGGCTGAGAAAGAGCGGGAAGTTCAGCAGCCTTAGTTAAACAACAACAATCTTCACACATCCCAGGTTGCCTAACTCTGCTTTAGTCGATACCAGGGATCTCCAAACTAGCGTACCACGGCACTTAAGTTTTATGAATTTTCATAAGTAAGCCAAGAAATTAAATATTATTCCTCAAAGTGACATGTCT